>WTSP01008684.1:151636-176166 GCA_025331215.1 Actenoides lindsayi
TCCCTAGTCCTTTTTCACTATTTCACATTTTAGTAAAGCAAATAAAAAAAGAAAGCTTAAAGAATGTGATTTTAATTCCCCTCTCCCCTGTCCTTTAAAATATATCACTGTCAGCTTCCCAAGAACAGCACATCCAGGAAATATTTCAGCCACATTATTATGGCACATTGATAGACAGAAAGCATTGGCCAGTAAACATTAAGTGCTCTGCAGCAGAGCAGAAATACTTTTATAGAAAGTTACACTTTTTTGCCATGCTTATTTTCTATCAGCCCTCACAATTTTATAAAAGTTTTCTGCAATACTGCTCCATCTAATCACTGGTGTTCTTTGCATGATCAAGCAGCTGCCATTTTGTGTCTATGTGCTTTTCTAGACATGTGGGATGTTAATGCTCACCCTGACCTACACATTCCATTGTAAGATAAGAGACAAAGGAATTTCAGCCAGTGTGTTCATTAAACTAGTAATTGCATCATTCCAGTTGCAGCATAAATTTTTACAACCTTTTAATAAATACAGCCTTGAAAATGTATGCCTATAAAGTTGGAGCCTATTTCGAGAATAACTGCATTTGTCTTTGAATAATAACAGAATGGTCAGGGTTGGAAGGGACCTCTGGAGATCATCAAGCCCAAGGCCCCCCTGCCAACACAGGAACAGATCCAGGCAGGTCCTGAAAGTCTCTAGAGAAGGAGAATCCACAACCTCCCTGGGCAGCCTGTTCCAGGGCTCTGTCACTCTCACAGGGAAGAAGTTTTTCCTTATGTTGAGGTGGAACTTTCTGTGTTTCACCTTGCTACCATTACCTCTTGTCCTGTCACAGGGCACAACTGCAAAGAGACTGGCCCCTTCTACTTGACACCCACCCTTCAGGTATTTATAAACATTAATAAGATTCTGTCTCAATCTTCTCTTTTCCAGGCTAAACAGCCCCAGGGCTCTCAGCCTTTCCTCGTAAGAGAGATGTTCCAGTCCCTTCATCATCTTTGTAGCTCTCTGTTGGACCCTCTCTAGTATTTCCCTGTCCCTCTTGAACTGGGGAGCCCAGAACTGAACACAATACTCCAGATGTCTCACTAGTGCAGAGTAGAGCAGGAGGAGACCCTCCCTTGACCTGCTGGCCACACTCTTCTTTATGCACCCCAGGGTACCATTGGCCTTCCTGGCCACAAGGGCACATGGCTGTTCCACGAAGAACTTAATTGTCCACCAGGACACCAAGGTCCCTCTCCATGGGGCTGCTTTCCAGTGGGTCTGCCCCTCACCTGTACTTGGTGTTGTTCCTCCCCAGGTGTAGGACTCTACACTTATCCTTGTTGAACTTCATTAGGTTTGCCTTTGTCCAGCTCTCTCAGAGGATGCTTTTCAAAAATAGAGGCAGATAATATTTGTTCCACTAATGACTTTATCACTCACTTCTGCAGGCAGATATTAAAAATTAGAGGAGAGAACCTTTCATTATGAAAACAAACTGATGGAAATGTGTCCATTTAACATAAGCTATCTGACATATCCCTTTGCATGTTAACTGTGCTCTGTTGAGAGCATGATGTTGATGTCTGTAACAATGCAATAAGAAAAAATACCATCAGAGTGATGTGATGGATTTGTTGAAATAGATACACTTGCCTTGATTTATCACATGATTGCCTAAACCTCCTGTGATGCTGCTGCCCAGCTCAAATCCCTCTTGAAAACTAATCTGCTATCAAAGTGAGTATATTCTAAGCAGCCTGTGTGTCACATACCAGAGCTTAGTCTTTGGGCTTTGCACACAGCTGTAAGAGCTGGGCGAGTCTCTGTGCAGTGAACAGATTGAAAAACCTCTAGCAAAAAGGGGCAAAAATGTCATTGTATGTTTAAAGAAATATTAGAGCGATCCGAGGAGGAGAAACATCTAGACTGTAAATTTAGTATGTAAAACTGAAGCTAGCACAGGTACCATTTTAACAGTCTTGCCCCAATCAGAAATGGGGACGGAGGGACCCAATTTTTCTGCTCACATGCCATGTCAAATACAATTAAAAGCAGAAAGGAGAATTAGGACTGAAGCAAATGCTAAGAAGCAGTCAGGGATTTTGAAATGGTTTTCATCTGTAATTCAGAGAAGTTGTGTTTCTCTGAGAAAACTGGGATTCAGCTGAAATCTTGATTTACCATTAGAAAATTCAATACATTGTTTCAAACTAATAATTCCAATTTGTCGAATGTTTGAAAAAAAGAATCCACAACTTTGGGTTTGGTTAGGTTGACACAGGTATCTGTCACTCTGAGCCACCACAGTAAGTTAAATTGCTTTAATGTTACCATTTATGTATCTGGGGGGTTTTTGGTGCATCATCCTGAGAAAGGAAAATGTAATAACAAAACAATAGTTTGCTAATGATGTGCATAGTGGCACAGTTTTGCACTGAAACAACCACATTTTGCTTATCTTAATTGAATCATAACATTTCAGTGCTGATATATCACATTTTGGTTTTAAAAGAAAAAAGAAAACAAACCAAAAAAAACCCCACACAAAACCACAAAAAACAAGAATCATTTCTGAATTTCTGTTTTCCATTCTAAACAGAAATACACTTTTAAGAAAGCAAGCCACTTTTCATCCTGGTTCAGGGAGAAAAATCAGAAATTTCCTATGAGGCAGAAATTCAGATCTTTATTAAAATATGCCTCCAAGCAGCATAAGTCAAGATCCGCTTCTTGCCAGATAACACAATGGATAAATATTGGCATTGCTTTTATGTAGTGGAGTCAGCGTTATAGTGATTTAGGGGTTTTGGCTGGTTTGGTTTTGCTCAGTGTTGTGTGTTGCGGGGAGGGTATTTTAGCATAAATGATGATACTTGACATTTCTAACCCTTTTAACTGTGACTTACTGAATCAAACTTTAGAGGGATATTACTCCAGAGGAGATAAGATTGTGATATGACCTTTCTTTAGGCCACCTAGTTTCTATAACTTCTAAAGTGTGCATTATATATATTCTTAACCCTCTGCCTCTACCCTCACTTCTGTACCCAGCCTGAAAACCTTTTTCACTCTCAAAATAAGCCGGGAAGTTTGAAGAAAAGGCACTGGTAACTATCTCAAATGTTGTTAAAACTGAACACTTATTAATATTTAAAATAACTGAGTACCTTGCAAGTTCTGAAGAATTAAAATTGGTTTTAAAGGCTCTATAGATCAAATTAATTTCTTGAGTAGAACTAGAAATGTCCCTTTCAGGGTAAGAAGCCACTGAAAAATCTCCTTGATACTTTTCTAATTCTCCTCAATACTTTTCTTTTTTTCTCTTTCACTAAAGGAGAAATAATCTTTTATTTAAATAGCACTAGGTACATTTCACATTGAAAACTAACTTCAAAAGTACAGGGCTTTCTTCTTACCATCAATTATTAGAGCCCTCCAGGTGTTTAGTCTTCTACAAAATTGCAGAGAATTTCTTAGGTTTTTGACAGATTCAGGAGGGGTTATATAGCCAAGAAATTCACCTTCAACCTCAAAAGAATGATCTGCTCATGGCAAGCTGATTTTCTTTTTTAACTGTCCTACTCTAAAGCCTATAATCCCTATATATTTGTGTATAAACTAGGAATTTCTTCAAGATTCTATAAAGGTCTCCCCAAGGAGTGTTACTGACTCATTTTCCTGAAATTCTGTCCCAATGTAAAGCTCTTGCAAATGGCAAATTCCAGGACCTTTGTAACAATCAGGAAAGGGAAGAGGCTGCGGGGTACACTGCCCTCGTTGCCACCAGACTTCACAAATGGCTGATGCTCCTCCCTGCTCACCCAAGGACAACCTGGACAAATACTGGGAGGATAAATATAGCTGGTTTCTGAGAGACAAGGGCTTGTAGCACTACTGCAGACACAACACCTCTGAAAATTAATTCAGACTTCTTTTCTATTTCTTTCTGAGATGTATTTCTGCTGACTGGCTGCCAGTGCTTTCTTCATTACCATCTCTTGGAGCCTGCAGCCACTTTAGTCAACCAGCCCTGTCTAACTTTGTCTTTGGCATCTTCTGAAGTTGTTCTGGCTGAAGAGGGAACTGGTGATTGTAGAAAAAATCTCTTTCTCTCCAAGCTGTTGCCGGACTTTAAATTGTCTACCACTGGAAACAGATCAGAAAAGAGGAGGGGGGCAAGCCCCCCCAAACCCTCTTCTAGGACTGCTCTGGTTCCACCCTCAGGGCAGGCTATCTGTGAAGATCAGATCATATCTGAGATGCAGCAGCTTCTCACTGCGCGCCAGCAGAATCCACAGAGCCTGGCAGAAGCATGCTAATGTCTTTGGGGTAGTTACTTTATGTTCATTTAAAATGCAATTAAACAGAACAAATACTGTGAGGAAATGGACCAGATTTTGCATTTGCATACAAAAATTAGGGGTAAGATCTTTTCATCACGTTATAAATTTTATATAAACATTTTGGAAGGGAAATAGTATGTGGTGATAATATAGAATGATATAATAAAATAACTGCCATGATGCTATTGTTGTCCATGAGGTCAAAAATTGTTCCCAGAAAAGATTTAATAATTTATGGAAATGTTTATCCCTGTAATTAAATACTAGAATTGGGAACCACATACCGCTTAGTTTAAGTCGGAAAAAAAATTAGTCCTAAATTCTAGAAACAGAAACTTGCATGAAAAAAATTAAGTTTAGAAGGTTTAGAAGGAAAAAACCAAAACAAAACAGGGGCTCCTTTGCTCTGCTTTAGAATGGGATGAGCCTTATTTTCAAACAGAAATCTCTAACAGGGGGGTTGGACTTGATGATCCCCAGAGGTCCCTTCCAACCCCTACCGTTCTGTGATTCTATATAGACAAGGGAAACCATGGGATTGGAAATGAGGAACAAATCTATGCTTTTGTACATCTAGTGCAGTTGTACTTAAAGGTAATGATGTATTTCTCAGTAAATTTAAGGTCTGTAGTGCTGGACACCTCAGCTGGAACACACCTACCCAGCCACTGACACATACAACAAAAGTCCAGGTTAGGTCTTCTCTGAGCTTGGAAGAGGGATTTTCTGCATAAGATCACATAATTAAAATCATAATATAGCAGTAATAGTCAATATCACATTTCTAGGAGTGTCTTCTGAGCAAGTATGCCTTATACAGCTCTTTAAATACGCCAGGAGTTTAATCCTAATCCAGACTAAAAGGATGAATTCCCATTTTGATGAACTTCACTGGATGAATGCAAAAGCAAAGGCTTAGCTTTTGGCAGGCTACCTCCCCTATTTTTCCTGCCTAATGTTGATGAGTTATGAGAATGGGGGAAGGGAGGAAAATGCCTTGAAATACAATCTTCCCTGATTTTAACTCCAAGGTACTAATCTTTCTTGGCAAGCTGAACACACTGAATTTGCCTGTGCTGCTGAATGTGTAGCACAGAGAAGTGGGGAAAACACATAAATTCCCACTTGCCTTTGTACAACTGGCCAAGATCAGCACTACAACTCCTTATGCCCTGTAATTCCACACAAAGGTAGGCACTGGGGAGGCTGCCTTCTCTAAATAGCTGAGAAATATTAATAGCAAGAAGGATTTGAAAACACTGTGTGTCTATGGGAACAAGGAAGAAACGCTGAAGGACTGAATCCCTCACGCTGCCTCTGGTTTTGGAAGACCATGAGCTTAAATGTAATTCTGTGGGTGCCACGCTTATTCAGATAATATCTGTGTAGGTCATCAATACGCTCAGGTCCTCAAACAGCTTGGTAGTAAATCACGTCTTTCCTCATTACCACCACAGAAACACACAATTACAAGTGCCACAACTGGGCACTGTTAACAAAAATAAGAAAAAAAAAAAATTTCTTTTTGTCCAGTGAGCACCAACTAAGATACAACTATGGGGTCATCATACTGAAGCAATCCATTCTTCCGATTAGCCTAACACTTAAAGGCCAGCTTGCACATTAACTATTTTAATTGTCAACTACAATAGCACTGCGGTGTGACATTAAAGGTGCTCTAAAGTTTGCTGTTTGCTGACAGTGCGTGACAGTTCTGCAGACCATAACATTTTCACAGATACTTTGAGGCAGGCAACATTTATTTATTTATTTATTTATGGGTAGTTTAAATTAACATGAGTTTGTCTGAGAGAAGCCCAGATGTCTGGGTTGTTATTAGACACCCACATATGCTGTTCTCACATAGAAAGAATGAAACTTTTGAAATATAAAGATGAAGTTCTTTTGAGTGTTTGGTTGTGGTTTGGTTTTTGTTTTGTTTTAAATCTGTCAGTTCCCTGATGAAAATGGTGTGGGGTTTTTTGTTTGTTTGTTTGTTTTTCTTTATTTGAATGAAATTCCAGGGAAGCTGCTCTAGCTTTATTTAGTAATTCCCCATAAACAGTCATATGTTTGTTGTTGTTTTCCTCAGCTGCCTTTGGATATTTTCCTGAATAAGAGTTGTATTCTGATATTCCCTTAACCCTTAAAGGCTAGAGAGAATTTGCCTTTAGCTTGTTTTCCTGCCCTCAGGCAACGGTCTGCCTCTGACTCCTGTATCTTCCTGTATCACCACCTGGGACAACGTGAAGTGGCCTTATTTCCTTAAAATACGGAGTAAATCCTAAGGATGGATTTTTCTCTCTGAGTCCCACCAGTGCCCTCTGAGATAGCCCTCCTAACTCAGGTCTCTTTCATCCCATTTTCTTTTTTGCAAGCCTATAGTCAGATAACTTTTTTGTTTTGTTTTAAACATCATTACTAGGTCAAATGGGCTAGTCAATATCTACTGGGGCTGCTGGCTGCTCCCACAGTCAGATAGAGCCTTCTGCCACCACATAGCCTATCAACCATTTTTAATTTTCTTTTTTTTAAAAATGTATGATAGGATTTAAATTCAGAGTTTATTCTGTACTTTTTTTTTGAGTCTTGATGAGATTATGGAAGTGATTTTTTCAGAGGCATAAACAAGACTTATATATCCAAGTCCCACTGGCTTTCAGCAGGAATGGTCAATGCCAAAAACATTTTGTGCCCTTGACAATCTTCCCCTATTTCTTAAACAAAGATGGTACAAACGAAAGGCTCTTTCATTTTTGGGGAATTTGTAGAGATCACAAGTTGAGTTTTAGATGAATAAACAATTTAAATCCAGTATACCTGGGAGTGGAACTATGTCACAGAGTGTGCTGTGCACTCTAACCCATAGCATGCTTAATGCAATAGTAGTCGAGTTGTTTGCTGATTAGCTGCATGATGTGCCAGACCCACCAGGATCTCCTAATGCAGGGAGAGGGGCTGAGCAAGGAGCTTGCTGTGGTGGGACAGAGGGAACAGATAAGGGACTGGGAGGTGGCAGGTATCCAGTGTGAAGGAATGAAATATTTATGGAGAAACCAGATGGAGTGAGGCTCTCTATTCCTATCTTGCTTCTCTCTTAATTTTTGGAAGTTTCTCTCTGCATTACTGCATGACACAAAATTTGGCAGTTGTGGTGACTACTGTGTGAGGAGACTGATAAAAATATCAAGCTTCTAGCAGATGAAAAAGCCATAAGGTATGAGCTACCTAATCAGCTTTCTACACCTCTCACCTCCACAGATCGAAGTACTTAACTGTATACTATTCATTAAGTAAAATCCTACTGCAGAATTCTGTTTACCAGGTAAAGAGAGACTTCTCTTTTTTTTTTTTTTTTTTCTGTCCCTGTTCCAATTAATCGGTATTTCCTGTGCACATGGAAAGAATCACTAAGCTCTGATTAATCATAGCAAGTCCCCCGCTGTTGTGGATAATAGTGGAGTGGGGGTGGGCAAGGCTGACTAATATGCCTTTAAATTCCATTTTGGCTATGAGCTCTAGAGGCATAATGATTTTTTAGGTACTTTTGTCATGTCATAATGTCACATCATGTCAGGTAAATATGACTCGTGTAATTCAGTTTGATACGTTGCTATAAGAATATGCAGAAGGGGGGTTTTTTTGTGCAGTGAAATAAGTGAAGTGGTTTTTCCCCTGTATTTTAGTGTTTCTGGTGGGAATGTTTGCAGGAGTGTAACCAATCCTTCCCTGTTTAACCTCAGACAGAAGAATCTCAAGAGCCTCTTCAGAGTCCCTTGACATGCCTGAGTATGGCATGGTTAAATGTCTACTGTAAGCAGTGCAAAAGTGGCAAGTTTTGACCCTCAGGAAGACAAAAATGTGACTATTTCAAGAGAGAGAACCTCTTAAATCCCTCTGGTAAACAGCAGGAGTTGCAGTCTGTCAGCGTCTCGAAGTCTCTGAAATCTGCTGAACCATTTGGCACTGCCTCAGAGTTGAAAATGTTTTTTCTCCTTCATATGAGAATAGGAAAAGAGGAAATTTTGGGGTTCTTGTTTTTGTTTGTTTGTTTTGTGTTTTCTGGTCTTCTTTTGTATTTGTTGTCAAGCAGACATCTCACAGTAGTAAGAAGGTGTCCCTTTTAGACTTTTTTTTCCTCTTTTGCTTGCCAGGTAAACAGAGCAGTGGTTTGGTGCTTCTAGCAACCAGAGTTGAAATAGGGAAATAAGGAGGCATTTCAGCAACCAGGTCACTACAGCTATGCTCTTACATGTGGCTAAAGAACATTTATTAAAAAAAAACAATGAAAAACAAGCTCTTGCATAAACTCCTGGAACAATAGCTACAATAGCTTGCTATTTCCTCACGCATTTCGTTCGGGGTGGAGCTGCTGCGATGGAGCCGATTGCTGCGGCCGCAGGGCAGTGTGGCACTGCACAAACAGCACAGCACAGGCTGTGCTTGCCAACGGGAGCCTTGGGATTGTTTGGAGTCCACCAGGAAGTCAACTCTGCCCTGGTTTCCGACATGATTCAATAAGCTATTTTCCAGAGATGTCTGGAGCCAGAATAAAACCCATCTGATAGGGCGACCGAGAATATTCCCATGATTATATAACCCCAGAGGGACAAGTTGTTTTAGGAGGCGCGCTGACAATTAATGACAAAACAATGTATGCATTATCGAGCAGATACCGTGTGCTTGAATAAAGAACTGATAATGCCTGGCCATACAGGGCTGCTTTCTGCTCATAGCTATAAACAGACTACTCCTACTGACTGCAAATAGCTGCCTGTAGCTCGAAAGAGAAACTCAAAGTTCTTCTTCTGAGGTGTCTTTTATTTATTATTAATTCTCTCTGGGCCCTCCACATTTGAAAACTCAGTTCTGCAGTACATTCATTTCTTTGAGCTGGGCTGTAGCCTCATGCACCTTCAAGAAGTACAGTGTGAAGAGCATTGCTGTCTGAACTGTTATCTCGTCTAGTTACAGGAGAAAGGATGATACTTGTCCTTCTATTACCAGGCTCCCCCTTCCCACATACTTTCCCTGTAACAGTGTGAGAAGCTGGCAAGGCACCAGTGCTCTCTACCCTTCCCCTTCTCACGAATGCCTTTGTCACATAAGGTGGTTGCAGCCTCCCATCTCACTGGCTGTCCAGCCTTGTAAATTCATACTGAGGCCTGAGTTTCTGGGATACTCATGACTGAGCTTTTCTTTCCCTCAGTTTTTGTTTCTTTGGTCTCTAAAGCTTCCTGCCGCCTACACATTCTTGCAGTCAAAAAGGCCTTTCAGATATGAATATCTAGCCCTTGCCTGGAGTGAACTTTTACTACACTCACTGTCACAAAGGCATCTGGATGTGAAGAGATTCACCTGACTCAAGTGTAGCAGTCTCAGTCCCTTCTACACTGTTCACCTAAGTAGCTCCACTAACTCCTTATTAAGTGCTTATCCTTTGGATTGAAACTAACAGAATGAGTCCAAGTATATAATGTGTTTCCCCTGTGGAGATTTTAATGTATCCTGAAATCCTACTCCTTTGGGCACAAAAGAATTGAACAACTGCAGAGGGAATTTGTCTCTTCTGCGCACGATGGCCAAGAGAGGGACAATGATACAGGAACACATTTCATCCTGAGAATAGTATTCCGTGGTATTCTGCAGTGATGCCTAACAGGATATTGAGTTCATCTGGTTATTTTTGAGACAGACTTCCTTGCAGTGGCCTGGACCAGCACGGCTTAGGTAGCTAGAATATGAATTAGTGTCCATGAAATACCTTCAGAAACTAGTGACAACGAATTGAACTATTCTAAATTTCACGTCTTGTCAAGAACATGTGTGCAGCTCCCACTCTGAATAGTTGTTATGGAAAGAAAATAAGGATCTTGGGCACTTATGTCCTTTATTGTGCCTGATGCTGACCACCAGGCTGAGAAGCAATTCTACACCAGCTAAAGCCAATGATGCAATTCTGATAGACTCGCTGGAGATAACTGCATGTGCTGTTTAACATTTCCTCATCTTCCAGCCTTTTAAATAAATCACTTTGTAGCAAAATGTTAGACTGTTTCACACCATCAGTTTTTAATTGGGAGAATTTGATCACCACTAGTATTAGTTCCCAAAAGTGCTGATAGGAATTTAAAAACTTGTCTGTTGCTTTTGGCAAGTGCTTTTTGGGAGAGGAGAGAGAACCTGCTTCTGCTCTCACTGGAAGCAGTGGAAAGGAGAGTAGTTCTCCTGAAATCAACTTGCTGCTGTTGCAAAGGTAATCATCAGCTTTTAAAAAGGCTGCTGGCATATGGGCAGCACAAAGAAAGCTGCACATTGTGACAATCCTAAAGAAAACGAGGCAAGAGGATTCAGTGGTTGTGTTACGGATCTCACAGCTGGACTGCTAAGGTAGGAAACTTCAACAAGCTATCATGTCACTCTTAGGGTAGTGAAGAAAAGATGCTTCTTTCCCTGCACAGAGACGCTGAGATGCTGCAGTACTTTTTCTAATCCCTGTGTGTCATGTTTGGTATGTGTGAGCTTCAGCTTAAAAAATATAAACCCACAAAATTCCAGTGTACTGCTGTGTGTGTGCGCTCTTGTGTTTGGATTACAAAAGAATTTTAGAGGCATATTTTCTGCCAGCACACAACCGTGCTGCTGTGCAGCTCGACTGACTGCAGAGTATTTAAGGGGGGAAAATAATAAGGTTGCTTAAGGGTTTAAAGATTAATAAGCATGGCAAAATCTTCCATAACTAGGCAACAGTTTCAGGCCTTGGTGCTCATGTGTCTTTTCTGATTTTTTGCTATAATCTTATTTCACTGCAGATGAGTGTGGAGTAAACAACAGGGTATGATGTCAGGATAGAGATTATCAGTAGAAATTAGTCAAACTTTGAGTGTTCTTACAAAGTCACCATTTCCATGCTCCAACAGGAGGGTGCTTTAGTGTTATTTCCATGGCACAATGATGAGTAATCCCAACTACACTGTTCTGAGTGATGGAGATACACAAACTCTAGAGGAAAAATACCGCTTTTTTTTTTTTTTTCAGGAGGCTTCAGGATTAGCAGTATGTTCCAAGTAATATCTCTGGCTAAAGCGTTTGGATCTTGTGTTATTTGAGAACAAAAAGCACTCCCTCTTTCCCTGTATCCATTGTACGTATGGGCTTGCATAGACACACAAGCACACATACACACTTCTGTCTTTTATACTTGCCAACACGTCATGTACTCTACAATTAAAATGCTTTACTCCTAAATTACTGGATGTCACTTAGACAGTCTTCCAGCATCTCTCTGTTTTCATTCAGAAGAGCAGTAATGCCTTAGAACTGTCAAAAACAAGCAATGTTTATGATTTTCTGTTTCGAATGAGAGAACTATTTGCTAAAATTCAGGTGTGCTTTTGATATTCCTCCCCCCCCCCATGAAAAAATACAAAATTTATAAAAATAGAAAAAATATTTTAAACATTGCCTCAAACCATCCCTTGTGGCATGTCTTTCAGAGTTTTGTATTTAAGAGGTTTGCTTTTACTAAACAAATCAAAAAGCCACATAGAAGAGGCATAACACCAGCACTCAATTTGTGTCTCTGAATGCTAAAATTCATTCTGTTCAGGATTTAACATTCACCTACAAAGATACCAATCTGAATTCAATCTACAGTGAGTGTACAGAGCTAATGCGGATGGAAGAAATGGCTATGCTTCTCCATATCTAAAATGGTCTACTATACAAAGGCTCAATAGCTTCTAAGTTGCCCAATATTTTGAAATATTCAGTTGTCAATCAACAGTGTCACCAAAATCATGTCCTAAAGAGATCTAAATCTTTGCAGTCAGTGGAGCTCAAGATACTGAATGGGAGGCATAATTTCTGGACCTTGCCAGGGTTAGGTGTACGTTCGTGTTGGAAATACATGCACTAAAGTACTCTTAAAAAGAGATAAGAGTGAAAATATGTCTTGAAGGTTAAATGAAAAGCAATAGTGTTAATTTAGTGACATTGAAGGGCTGTGAGAAGGATCTATAAATTCTCCTAATGCAGGGGAACGTTACCCAGGGAGATGAGGAAAAGGCAATTCAAGATGATGTGAGAGGGTGAATGAGCTAAACATGATCCAGAAGAAAGTCAAACAATGATTTAAAGTGGATTTATAGTTTTGCAGAACATGTTTTTTAGAATTCCCGTGGATTAATAAATTTGCTACATTGATGCAAATTGAGTCTGTTCTACCAAAACACTACTACTTAGGTAATTTTTGTTGTTGTTGTTTTGGTGCGTGGTTTGTTGCTTTGGGGTTTTTTTTTAATATCAGGGTGATTAAGCCAAATCCTGGCATTATCCCAGGTTGTTCTGCAGTCAGTGGCAAATTCTCCACAGGTCCCGTGGAGGTGTAGGGGCGATTCCACAACAGCCTCAGCAACTTTTGCAACTTCTTCTGCCAGACATCTGTTTAATGCAAGATTGGTTTACATGGGGATTTTTACCAGCTCCTTCAACACAACCTAGATACCTATTAGATTAGGTTCAAGTTTCACTTGCATCCATACTGTATCCAGGTGGCATGGAGAAACTGCCCAAGCCTACATCCTGTTCTGCACGTTAATTAAGATCCATAGCAGCTTAGCTGAGCATGCTGGTTGCCTGGCTCCTACTTCCTACCAGTTGCTCAGCATCACCATCTAGCCCTAAAGAGGAAAAGCTCCATTGAAAGGTACCTTTCCCTAATTGAGGGTGAAGTGTCCCAGCCACAAAGGAAGGATGCTTCTGTGCAGAGCCTCTGTCTCCAGAGTTAGATTATTCAGTAGAGCATTGGTCCCTAGAGTTTTATTTTTTTAAAAAACTTTGAAATCCTGCACTTATTCAAGAGCTTCAAAGTATTAGGAAAATGCTTCATGTTTCAGCAAATGTACAAGAGGTTCAGGGAACTGGCTACCACATTAAACAGTTACTCTGTGGCCTGCACTGTAAATGAAGAGGAATAACAGCAGTTATTGAAACTTGTTCTACTTTGTCACAGAGCTACTGGAGCTGCCTGAGCAGCATTGCTTGCTTTTTGGAAACCCTGGAGGAGAATATGACCTAGGAACAATCATACCTTTGTAGTCCAATTGTTCCCATGCTTGGGAAAAAAAAAAAAGAGAAGGAAAAAAAAGTGAAAGGACTAAGTGATCAGGGTAGCAATATTGTACAATGTGGCTGTGTTTTCAAGTTACTTGGAAAGTCTATATGCTGTTACATTGCTTTCAGACACAATAAAAGGCCAGTTATTAATCCTGCAATTACCCAGCCTTATCACTGCTATCCACACAGACTGACTGTGGCTGGACTTCCGGATGATATTGTTTTCATTACAGTGACCAAAGCAAAATTTAATTAGAGACCCATCTCTCAAATGGACAAGTGAAAAATACAAGGATTGGGAAATTAATCTTAATACTTAATTACATTAAGATATTTTGCTGTTCTGGATGGGGGATTTTTCATACTCTGGGCAACTCTCTTCTATCAATTCCCTCTTTAGCGTCTGAAAAGCGTGATGATTACAGGGATGGAAGGAAATGCTGTTCATGACATAAAAAAAGCATATCCTTCCTGTCAGGTCTGAGCATGGAGTGGGAATATCTAATCAAAAGAGTTTGCTCTGGATCATATCAGTTCCTGACTGCAAACTCTTAAATCAACATTATAGGAGGAAAGGAAAACAATCTACAGGTAATAGAAATGGGGAAAAAAAAAAAAAATAAAAAATTGATAGGGAGATCAGACTGCGACTAAATGGAAGCAGGGAGACTGAAAGGCAGCATTTTGATAAGGAAGGCTTTTGTACAGTTTTCAAGTACAATTGGGCAGATTTGTATAAAACGAAATTTCATCCTGGAGACCATTTAAATTTCATTGATAAGAATGCACTTCATTGCTTCATTTAGAAACTTCCACTGTGGCTTTTTTTCCCCATTTGTATAAAAATAAAAACCATCTGTAGACAAGAAAAAGTCAAAAAAAGCCCAAACCTAAACCCACAATTTGTTTGTGTGACTGCTTTGCTTTTGTTTAGATTTCTAGGAAACAGATGCATGTTTTTCATTTGGGAAAGCATACATCTGTTCTGCAAATTCTCTCCCCAAATCCTTATTTTCCAGTAAGAGCTTATTCAATTACATTTGAAAATAAGAAACTTTCCCTCCCTCCCTTGTGTACACACAGACATTGTGCTACAAGGAAAAAATGGTCGTTTTGACACAGTGAGGAATTGTTTTCTCAGAAAATCCATAAGAGTTTGCAAAATGCTATATAATAATTTAGGTTAGAAGAAGAAAAGAAGAGCTAACAACAAATTTACTTCTGTAATCTGTGAAAGGAAATCTGCACAGTCGCAGCTGTTAGTCTCATTTTGAAGAGTGGCATCCAATTTAACAAGGCTGAAAACAGTGAAATTGTACAGAAAATCCTGCATAAGGTTTAATACAGATGTAATTCCTGTTTACCAATTGCTTAAACAATTCCATGAAATTCTATAACGGGGATCTTATTCTCCTTGATATTCTATGGGGTAGTTGAAATATTTTATGTGGAGGTTATCATTCATTCTCTGTTAAATTTATAGGTCTCCTCCAGAAGGGGAAGTCATTCTGTGTGTTCTGAATGTTAGTCTAGTTCAGGATCTGCTTCAAAAATTACATGGTATTTTTTTCAATTGCTTCCTGTTTTGAAAAGAAACAAGTAACACAACTTGTAACAGCACGTGACTTATGTTCTTACGTGCGCATTTCAGGGTTTGGATTAAAGTGTCTGCCATTAATGTATCTTCCGTTGGCTAGGGGATTTTTGTCTTCAGTTTAGAAAGGGAAGATGAAAAAAATGCATAGCGGGTAGTTAAATCTTAGTGCAGAAGGAATCTAAGAGTACATCAAGAAGAGTAAACCTATTAACTTGTTCCCCTTCAGGGAGAAGATCCTACAGTAGTAATGCATTTTGGAAATACATTTGAAGCAGGTGGACAGAGCAGCAGGGGGGCAGTATCAGGCTCGTACAGCAGGAGGGCAACACCAGCCAGTTAGAAAAAATGAATCGTGTGGACTGTAGGAGACTGCATATTAGAATTGCCAAGTTGAGTATTTCCTACTGCATATCCTAAATAAATTAGACCTGCACAGAAATATGGGCAACAGTAGCTCCAACATGGCACGAATAGCAATGGATATGAAAGCTGCCCATGTGTGCTCCAGTAAAGCTCTGAACGTTCAGGTGGGGTGTCACTTCAGTCCCATTTAAACCTGTCACAATGAGCTAGACCTGTGAATAGATGGTAAAAGTCCCCATTGGTATTTTTTAATTATATTACTAGTATTATCTACACAGCAGGGAATTTCTTTCACTGCGACAAATACAGCTCCCTCTGCTTTATGTTTGCCTCAAAAGCCAGTACTGCTGGTGGTGGTGGTGTGGGACTGGTAGGAAATGAGAGCCCAGCAGGGAGGTCAGGGCTTCCTTGAAGGAGCAGTAGGGAAGGAGAGACATCCCTGGGTAAACTAAAGCATGGGACAGCTGTGCTGAGCTTCTGCCACAGCAAGTCCAGTAAAGCCACCTTGCAGCCTCCAGACATCCTTACCCAGGTCGTGACAGGGGCTCGACATTTTCCCTTGAGCTGCAGAGAAAAGCAGCTTCCTCAAGTCAAAATTGAGCATCCAAGCGGCAATACAGGACCAGGAACATTTGTGCAGTGCTAACCTAACTGCTCTCATTTCAGAAAGGAATAGAAGAGATGGCTTTGTTAAGCCATTCTGCTATGGACTTAAAATAACCTGGCCTTCCACTCTGGGCAGGACAGGTCCAGTCATTCTCAACCTTTATCTTGCCAGAATAGACCCCAGCTCCCTTGGTTTGTCAGACTAGCTAGTGTGTGGCTGCTTGCAGTAAAGAGCATTAGTTTGTTCATTTATCCACGCCTCTGCTGCTCTGCTTATGGAGGTCTGTGATGTTGGCTGGTGCTCCTTGGGCAGCCTTTGGCAATAACTCTGCCTGGATGTTGCCCACCTGCTTGTCTGTCCATAGATGCCTGCTGTCACTCTGGCTATATCTCTTCTTTCTTCTGTGGCAGCTGGCCTGGTTGTGGGTTGGTTTGTTGCATGCAGTGCTTTTCCTCCCCTGACTGCAGATCTTCCTTACAAATTACACTCTGAATTTTCTATTCCATGAGGGTGCAAGGCAAAGCATGTTGAACACAGCAGAGATGTCCTGCTGACTTCAATGGGAAACTGAATCGTATCCTAAATCACTGATGCCACAGAGCTCACCATAGAGTTTAGCTCTTTGAGCAAAGTACCACACATCTGGGAACTGTTTCCAGTGAATTATATTTTCTTAGAAATACCCTTGCTACTAAAACTACGTCACACAAACACAATTCAGCACTCTTCCAGAGAAGACAATCCTCCCTTTGGTCTCCTGGGAGTGGATCTGAATTTTTGAAAGAGCAAACTTCTCTCTTAGACCTTTTCAGAGAATCACCAGTGTTTCCAGACATCCCGGCAGCTCCTCTCTGTCCTCCCAGTAAATTCCACAAATCAGTGAGGCACTCAGTATTTTTTTACTTTCTCTGCTTTATTTCACTGCTTTGCAGAGGAGCTTGAGGTGTTTGGAGAGTCTGCCCAATACCAAGTCCCCTGTGGGCAGAGGTCCCTTTACAGTATTTCTTAAATCATTACAGGATTCTGTTCTTCAGTCTTGTACCATGTGTGCCTTTGTAGTGGCCTTCTCATGAAGTTCTTTCCGCTTTAATTATGGAAATTCAACATCTGTCTCCTAACCATGGCTCAGGAAGAGGTTTAACACTAAGCTACAACCTATCATCTGAAAGGTGACAAGCATTTTAGTCTAGAACCATGTTTCTAAAACTTCGGTCTAATGAGTTTACTGCGATTAGGTGAGAGGAGGACAGTGATGAGATCATACAGATTTAGGTATTTGTTTTCTATTTCAATAAAGAAAAGAATGTATGACCAAAGTCAATCCATTGTTAACACCACCCTTGGAGCTAGCTTTTGGGATGTGTCCTTCTGAGGCTGGAGGAGGTCAGAAATAGGATGGCAGGATGGAGCCTCAGGACCTGTGTGCTGGGGGGGGGGGCTACCCAGCCAAATAGGTGAGGTAGAGTGGTTTGGTTATGCTGATGGCATGCACAGACCCCAGCTCCTCCCACCTTGCAGCACCAAAGGCCATGCAGAAAACAGCACTTGCAAACCTGAAGTTATTACATTGCACTCTCAGTTGTGAGGATGTTGCTTTCCAGCAGTCTCTCTGTTTTTAGTAACTTGCCTAACTACAAAAAGAGAAATCTCATTTGCAAATAATTTTAATGAAGTTTGAGACTTTCGGTTCTTACAAATGAGAAAATATCCAGCAGTTGAATATAACAGAGATTATCTGTGCTAAATCAATTTTATCTTCATAAAAACCATTCATGGACACTCATCGTTCCAGCAAAAAAATTACATGGGCTTTTGGCTTCTGTTCCAGTATCTGCTTTATTTCTTTTGGGGTACAAACCTTGCCTCAAGGTCATGATTTTTAAAGATTTTTCAAGAGACCAATGCTGATTGTCATTCCTTAAGTCTGCCAAAATGTTGGTATGTTTACTAATTTTAAAAAATGTGGTGGTGAATATAGTGAGGCCATTGCCCAGGAGGGCAGCCAGGTAGATACCCAGGAAGAGCCTGAAGGTCAAGAGCTGCAGCTCCCTTGTGTCTGCGAATGGCAGGAGGAGGAAGTGGGTGATGGAGCTGCTGTTGGTATGTTTACTAATTAAAAAAATATGGTGGTGAATATAGTGTCAGATAATAGTCTGAACTGATACCCTCTTTTTGAGACAGGAAGCACATCAAAAAATGAGGCTTCCACAGTTGGGATGTTTTGAAGCTGATCTAGAAAGTAAAGTACCTACAGAATGGATTTACTGTTGGCCACTATCTAACAAATGGGCTTGCACTTTTCATAATTACAACAGGTCCTGCAGAGTGTGTGACTTCCTTCACAGGTTAAATAGTCTGAACATATTACCTCAGGAGAAAGGGGTCAACTCTGCCAGTTTTGTGAAAAACAATTATTGGGAATCTTGGAATCCAAGTTTCAGTTCACCCATGCCAGTGAAGAGAGAAATGCTGCGGTACAGTTCCAAGACTAGACTAAGGAAGTAGGAGAAAGATGAAGAATTTACCAAGTTAAAAACAATACGAAAACCCCCAAACAGGTTAAGCTGGACCTATTCCTTTTCAAAAAGCTCCTAAAATGTAATGAGTGGTTGAGGGATAGAAAAGCAAAATCCCTTTCTTCAACCATAGATTGACTCTTACCACTTGAAAAAAAAAAGTTCAATGTAATTGGAGTCAGGGTTAAAAAAAAAATCCATGTGTATATACTAATGTGGAAATCAAAATTTCTGAAACTATTCTTTTTTAAAAACAAAACACCTCCAAAAATATTGATTCAGTACTTTAGGAAAAATAGGGAATTCTAAAAACATAAATGTCTTCGAAAGCTGTTTTAACCAGTAGGGTTAGACATGTTTTCTGGATATTCCCACAATAACAAGAGAAGAGAACAGAAGTGCAGTACAATTGCTGATGAATGAGAAAGAAAATCAAAAGTAGGGCAACAAGTCTTATACACAATTGATGAAAAATTTACCTGCTTCACCTGACACTTCACTATTGACTTTATATAATGTGGAAAACAATCATAACAGAAATAGTAATATACAGTATCAGTAACCGAAAGCAGCACAAATTGAGTGCAAACAACATGAAAAGAGAAAGTCACCAGTCCAGTTAGTCAATAAACATCACAATTTTCAAGGACCATGCTTGAATCACTGTTATTAATCAGGCTCCCAATTTACAACAGATGATATTGTGCAGTGGGTGATTGATAATCCTTTCGGGCGTAATGTCGGTTCTTCCTTGAACCATGAAGACACAGTTTGTGTGTGTTTGAGAACTCATAGATTGGTGAGCTCCACAGTTCACCAGCTGCCCAAATTACTTTCTATTAAAAAAAAAAAAAAAAAAGCTTTTATTTAGGGCAGGGAAGGAACCAGTTCATAAAATTCCTCCCTTTTTTTTTTTTTTTTTTTTTTTAAGGTATGGAGGTGAATTTGCAACACATTGAACATAAACGTAAAAGCTATTACAGGCAATTGTTCTATAATAAAACATAATGTTGCTAGAGCACAAACATCTGTCACTCATGCAGACATCATCCTGTAAACCCGTCTAACTAACTCCACTTTCCCTTCTGATTGTATTGGAGTAGCTTGCAGCATGACAGTGATTTGAGTGACAGACGTCCAACCGGGACAGTGCTCTGCATACTTATGTTTGTTTACAGGGCCTCATCATGCCTGGAAGATGTAAATTTTAAAATTTGCTTTTATTGAGAAAAAGAGTGATGAAGAAAATGTGGTTTGTTTTTTTTTTTACCTTGGAATGCAGAGTCAAAGTTATTATAGGACTCTGGCTTTCATAAAAATTTTACCAAGTTTTTAAATTGACTTTTTGGTTTTCTAATGAAAAAGAGCATGAATAATTTAAATGTAGATGGCATTTTCTATATTAGAACCATACTATACCAATACAACAGCAGAGACAACACTCAAGACACAGCTTAACTTAATCCTCCTCCTCCTAGACTTTGATTACAATCTTCAAAACAGCTATAGAGCCTCTATATTAAAGGCAGATTTTCCCTATCTTCCTATTAAATTTTTTGTTAGATTTCTGGAATGCAACCTTAATAAGTTTAATCAATGAGATTTTAATTTTTTTTATGTGTCCTCAGCACCAAAAAGAAAATTGGCTAATTATTTAGAACTTCTACATAAAAAGCACTGGGGACTTCTGCATTTCAAGATATTAAAATCCCTTTCTACACAAAATGTTTTTTGAGTTTTCTGTTATGCCTCTATTATAACAAATCAATTCCCAATTCTGATGTGCCTGTGAAGAATCAGACAGTTTTGTTTGTGTTCTGGGCACTACAAGCCCAATACTTATGCTTTCATTTCAGTCCTATTTGACCATCTCTGCAGTTCTTTTGTAGTGTACCAGATGTAATGGGTCACATATCCTGTATAAACAAAGCTTTCTGCCCTGAGATCTGCAATGTAGGCAAAATATGGTCCCTCGCCAATAAAACCATGGTCTCTCTTTAATGATACCAATCTGTAAGTTGGCATTTTGCATTATGTGCTTATTTGTCAAGCAGTAAATTGATTTGTTCAAGTGAGAAAGAGAATAATGTGTAACCTAATAATCTTGAACTGCTGTGGTATATGACAGAAAGGTTTAGCTGCTTATTTTCCAAAGGCCACGCACTCATTTCAAATCTCTGTTATTTGACCTGAAATAAAAAAGAAGGGGAAAGAAAGGTAATTTCTACCTGATCACTGTTTTCCTGTCCTGGGTCCTCTAATCTGGTGTCTATCAGGCAGTCAGCACTGTCAGCTGACTTCTTTCAAAGCTACATCCATTTTCTCTTTCTTTTCTCACGACTTTCTGCAGAGGCAGCCTGTGAAGATCAGTGAAGTGTCAGTGAATATCTTGGGAAGGATCTCTTCATGGAGTTTTTTATAAGACAGGAGAGAGAGCTGGCTATGGAAAAACTCATCTGAGTGATAATAATGTTTAATTGATTTTAATCATTAGTTTTAAATTAGTGGTGCAATCTTGAGCCAGAATATTTCAGCTTAACCATTTGTCCAGAATACCGGACGAAGTAATGTTCATCACTATATATGACTATACTTTTTTGTGCTAACACTAGTTCTGTGATAACAGTGCTCCTTTTCACAGAAGTAAAAAGCTTCTATCGTGAACAGCTTTTCATTTGGAAGCATGAGTTACCTTAAATCAGGTACTAGTGTCTGATTTTCCTGTAGTAATAATAAAGCAGCTTTCCCCGGTGACTTCCTTCTCCCCAGATCTCACTGATTAATGGCCGGTTTTGGAGCACAGGTTTCTCTCATGTCTATTACTTATTTCTTTTCTATTATTGTTACTGTTGTGATAGTGCATGAAGTATCTTGGTGTGAACCCTATGGGCAATGATTAAAAAAAACCCAGACTGTCCTTTACTTGGCAAGTTTAAAATGACTTCATCTGAAGACAGAAACTGCGTGAGAAAAACGAAAACCATTGCAAGAAATAACGGTGTAATAGTGAAATGATTATGCTTCCCATCAGAGAGGTAGTCCAAAATGTGAAAATGTCATCAAGTATCTTGGGAAAGACATTTTTTGAAATTACAGCCAGATCTACACTCCAGCCAACAGAACGGGCAAAATTAGATGTACCCTGACTCTGACTTTGTTCAGAGAAAAATGGAGGTCTCTTAAATACCTTCTGATCTGAGGGGGAAACGATGAAACTGCAATTTTGTGATTGAATTAAACTGTTTCATTTCCTAATTTTATTACAGGCTTTGTCAAAGGGATGGCTAAATGTCTGCTTATTAGTCCTGATCTCAATCTTTTTCTCAGGAGACTTTTATCATAATGAGTGTTAATTCTATGAAATTAATTGAGAGGTTGTTATTTTCATCTCCAAATCGTGTATTTTTGATCGACTGGTCAATGACAAGTCTCTTCTCATTTTCTACTATAATAAGGCTATGAAAAGGAAAAGAAGTAGAATAGTTGGCCAATTAAGTTATACAGTAATGACAAGGTCAGGCCAAAGAGAGTACATTGTGGTAGTTTACAAATTACTAAGACATTTGAGTTTTTCATGTTCCTGACAGAAATTGTAATGAAAATAAAAAGTGACACATGAATCCATTAACGTTGACAGCACAATAAAAGGGTGGAGAAATAATTTTAAGCGTACAAGTATACATCAAAATAATTTGAAGGGATCAGAGACAAACCCACAAGGGAATTCTGACTCTTTCCAAAATAAGACAATGCACCACAGAAAATATACATTTTCCATTTCCCCCTAAATCCATGTCTTTTTCAGTTAGTTTCCTGTATTTGAGGAAAGTTCTCCCTTGCTTTATCTCTTCAATCTGCCTTATCTCTGAGTAAGAGCTTTGAGTCATGCAAAGATGGTTCAATTCATTGAAATCTTGTGATGTTGGTGTAATGAATTTGGGCTGCTTTGCCAAGGAAAGATCAGGTCTCTTCAGCAAAAATGAGTGAAGTTGTGCCAGTAAAAAGTGACGTATTTATAAATAAGGAACAATGTAGTCATATTGAACATCCTGCATATTACATCATTCTGGTCGAACTGCTTTACCCAGTAGTCTTATGGGACTCATCTGTTGAAAAAGAAAGAGCAGGGCTCCTGTCTTAAAGTTTAGCAGAAATAAAAAAGCTTGGAGAAGGAGATTTTTACCACTAGCCATTCCCAGAGTTTTCTGTGGCTAAGGTGTAATCATACATTCTGTTAAACAACAATCATGAAGGATTTGTTCTATTTTACCTTTATAAAACAAGGAAAAAAAAATATTACTTCATCTGAACATGTTATCAAATGATGTATATGGCCTCTTCAGACATCTGGAGTACTCTAGGTTTTCTAACAATAGAATTAGTATTGCCTATTTCATTATCTTGTACAGTACCTGCATGGAAAGCTCGTGTGAATGGGTGGCAGTGATCCAGCCGTAATGTATGAAGTATATAGTTAAGGAAAAAAGTGAGCTTCATGCTGACTTTCTCTGAGATCCTTGCTGAATTCATAGGAAAATGATCCCTAAACTGCATAGGGAAGTTAAGGGATCTTTTCAAGTATGCTGCATGGGAGAGATCCCAGGCCTGCTGTGCTATACCAGTGCAGTTCACTCTGCATCTACCCAAAGCCCTTCTTTCGGGCCCACCCTGCAGTGTTCCCAGTGACTGTGGGCAACATGGAACTGTCTACAGCAAAGAAATTTCCAGCTGTCCTGTTAAAATAGCTCTTCATTCTCTTGACACTGATGTCACAGTACAAAGGAGACAGCCAAGGTCAAACTTCAATACTACATTGAACAATATTCTCACACTGCTGCTCAGCTTATGCAAGTACAGCAGCCTTCTCTGAAAACATTAGATTATTTTTCAAGAACAAAGCAAAACAAACAGCTTTATTTGCACATATTGGCTCTATCTGATGTAACTAGATGCTGCACAAGGTCAAGTTCCCAAAGGAGGGATCTCTGATATCTGTTCTGGCCAGGGAATCTGTCTGGTCTTGCCCACAGAATGTCCACTGCACTGATAACCAGCTGTTTTCTGAATACTCTAGACAGATACAATAATTTTCCCAGCACCATTGCTCTCTTTTGATGCCTTATGTAAATGTGATGAATTAGCCTTGCTGCAACTGATGCAGTGTTTTAAAATAATAGGATACACAGCTTTCTGCAAGCCGAGTCTGTAGCACATCCCGTAGAAGCTGACACATCAGTGTGTCAGGTTTCAGGCTGTTCAGTTCTCCTGTTCTTCTGATAGCAAGTTTTGTGGGATTTTGACACCTTGTCTTTCAGTCTCTCTCTCACTCTCATCTTTTCTTGCCTTGTGGAAATGAAGAAGAAATTTTCCATCCTGTGTCTCTAAGCAGATCACAGCAGACCTCTCAGTGGTTCCCTCAAGACAGCTCATGAGTTCTCTGGAAAAGGAAGAATGAATTAAGGTGGATTTTATTTTTTTTTTCTGCTTTAATCTGAAAAAGACAATACATTTATTTATTATCATCAGCAAAGTTCATCATCTTCATCTGGATTTTGTGTATCTTTTCACTGAACACAGTTGATATTCCCAAATAGTATTTGATAAATCTGTTCTTTTAGGAGATGCTGTTATCTCTAAGAAAAGGGCATTTACTGTGCTGTCTTTGTCTCTCAGTGTGAATTTGAGGACCTGATCAGGGTGAAGATTATCAAATATCGGAAACGTTTAAAGCTGCAATAAATCCCATTCTTTTTCACCCTGGAAATTTCTGGGAGCTTTAAAAAGTGTATGGTAAGCTCTGGCCTCTGGATCGTAGAATAGTCAAGGTGGGCAGGGACCTCTGGAGATCATCTAGTGCAAACACCTGCCTAAGCAGGGTCATCTAGAGCAGATTGCTCAGGGCATGGTCAGTTGGATTTTGAATATCTGCAAGGGTGGAGACTCCTAACCCTCTCTGGGTAACCTGTTCCTACAGTTGATCACCTGCACAGGAGAAAAAAAATAAAAAG
>WTSP01008684.1:176199-219527 GCA_025331215.1 Actenoides lindsayi
GGGGGTGGTGTTTCTTCTGTTTTGGATGGAACTTCCAGTATTTCTGTTCATGGCCATTGCCTCTTTTCCTGTCATTGGGCACCACTAAGAGTCTGGCTAAATCTTCTTTACTCCCTCCTTATTCTCCAGGCTGAACAGTCCCAGCTCTCAGTGTCTCTTCATTTAGCAGATGTCCTAGTCCATCAATCATCTTCATGTCTCTGCTGATATTTATTAATGTTAGGGATCTACGTGTTACCAAATTAGAGACCTGTTAAGATCATATCCCAGGCAAATTCATGTCTCTCTGGAGATAAAGGGACATCCCTGGAGCTTTTTAAATTGCAGAGGATGAAATTTCTACTTTGGAACGGGAAAGATTTTTCTGCTAACAATTTTCATGTAAATGCTGTTCTGAGGAAACCATGATCTATACTCTGATAAATCTCACATACTTCTCCCAGAGTAGAGATGCACAGATTAGGTAATACATTTACCAATACCTTAATTGTCTGTATTGCAGAAGTAAGTACTTTTCCCTCCAAACTGTAGAAGAGTAAGAGATGGATCTCAAAGTCATCTTGCAGGGGTAAAAGATGCTTCAGCTGATGAAAGAGTTGGTTTGCAGTGTTTCTAAGTCATATACTGATGTCAATAATGGTCTGTCATGATATATATATTCCAAGAAATTTCCCTGGTACTCATCCAGATGTCAGGAACCTAACACAGAAAGAGAAGGTGTGAGTAGAACAATAGTACATGGCAGAATCACTTACATGACCCAACCTTGATGACCCTTAGCCTTCCCACTGACCACTGTCCTCTTGTAGGCATTCTTTGAATTATTATTTTCATAAGTAATGTTAGGTAGATGGCTACTGAACACTGAGTTGTGTTTTCACAGCTACTGGGCTGCAGAAAAGAATATTCTTTCTCACTGGCTATGCTGATAAAGAATGCAAAAAGGCAGCGCATCTCAATTCTCTGTCACTGCTGACTTCTTGAGCATGAGCTGACAAACACCATGGACTTTGAACATACAGTGATTGAATCTGTGCAGAGAGCAGGGAAAAGACTGAATTCTCTAACTTAGCATTGTCCTTAGCAGTGACTAATATAGCACATTAAAATCCACCAAGAATGAGAACTCACTGCTAAATGTGTTAAGGTTGTTTTTGCTCTTAGTAAGTTTTAGAGGATTTTGTTCATAAATAATAACAGAATATGACATAAACCAGTGTCGCAAGCCAGCGTCACTGTACGGTGTGAAGTACAATTGATGCACTGTGGCAGTGAAGGCAAAAAAATGTGCTCATGGATAAATTTCGCACCAAATTCACTAACAGGACAGCAAAAGCTATGGAAAAAACTGGAAACACTGCTTACAATAGATGCTTTATTTATATTTGAATATACTGCCACTTTTGTACTCTCACTAAGCCCAAAACACGCAATATTTGCAAAAACATCTGTTTCTCCCATCCTTCAGCTCAGTATTCTTCATTCCTATTTGCCCGTCTTCCATACAATCAGTAATTTTAATTATTTTCATTATCATATACTCAGCTAAGAGTTTAGTTTCAGTAGATTAGACTGAATTCAGTTTGCTTTCATTATTTTCTATTTGTTCCACTTACTGCAAATTGTTTTCTTTGGTTGTTATTATTTTCCATTAAGTTCTTTGAATTCCATGAATCCTTTCTTGGAATACTCAGCAATGCACATATTTAAACTAAGTCTGTTTTCGCCAGTTATTCTATGCCTTTAGCTTTCACTGAAAAAAAAACCCACAAAAACCACAGCCCAAATGACAACATGGTTTAATTCCTCTATTCTAAAAGCTAATACCCAGTAACTATTTTCCTTAAACACCACTGAGGGGTAGAGAGTTGGCTACCTTCCTCGTGCAACTGTTCCCCCATCGTTTGTTTGTTTGTTTGTTTGTTTGTTTGTTTTATTCCTCTCTGCTACAAAAGGATTTCTTAATGTTGGAGATGATGCCTTGTTTTCTAACTTCCTCATGCAAAGTTTACATGTGCATTACCTATCTCTCGCTTTCAGTGTGGCATGAACCCAAAGAAATTCAGCTGGTTTGAAACAAGGAACAGTAGATGTGGGTCTCAGCCATAAACCCTGCTTCAAAAGGCAACAGAAGACCTTCAAGCAAAGAAATATCCTTTCTGAGCCTACCACATGACATGCCCAACAAACAGTCTCCTACTTTGCCCCAGGTGTGTGAGCTACATAAACCTTTCTGGTTGGCTATGGCTGTTCTCTTCCCTTAACGTGACTGTTTTCTGAGTGCTGGGAGCTAAATGGCTGTGTCTATACAGCCTGTTCCATCTGCTTTTGAAGCACAGTGGGCTTCTGTGCACATGCTGCCTACCTGCAAAGGTCTCTGTCTCAGTAGACTTGGATTTCTGGAGCTTGATGTCTTCTTGGACAAGTGCAAGACAAGGGTCCTGGCAGTCCTCCTGCATCACAACATGTGGCTATAACTCACAGCCTAAGCAGGAGTCTCACCAAACCAGGCTGCATTCACGCGAGGGCTGGTTCCTCAAATCCAACATCTATAAACAAATTACTCCACTATTGCAACTCCCTTGCCAATCTTACAAAAGATCAGAATTCCCAGCTTAGCTGCCAGGGTTTTTTCTTAGCATAACCGATTTGTTTCAATCTGTTTATCACAAGCTTTACTTCTCCTATTTAAAGCAGAATTTAAACTACACAGGTTATTTGCTTATAAAATAACATTGTGCAAAGATGGATCCAGGAAGGCTCTCATGATAAATACTTGGTCGTTGCTTATTCTCATTCTCCAAGCACTAAAACTTTCTGCACGGTACAGCACCCATTGCCATAGCTCTCATGGATTTCTGACTATCCCATATAATAGTAATTTAATATCTGTAACAAGAAATAAGAGGGATAGATGCACTGTATGTACACGTAGTCAAAAACCCCTTAGGAATAATTGGTTTAAGTGATTAAGGAAGTTGAAAGAGTGCAGTAGAAGTGTACAGCTTTATCTTGCTTCAGAGCAGAGACAGTATTGACTGGCTGGGGCTAGCACAATGCAAGTCATCTCAGGTAAATAAATAATGACTGTCACCATTAGAAAATTACCTTCTATGTGACAGTCACTAAAGCATGAATGGGAATTCAGTATGATAAAAATGGAAGAGAGCAGATTCCAGACCAGAGATGCATTTCTGTGCAAATATTGTTAAATGTTTAGATGTGAGGTCATTTTAAGCAACAAATATTTAGTGTGCCAGTAGTGATTCATCTTGGTCATTTTCCTATCATGCTGCAAAATGAGGTCATTGGAAGCAAGGAACAAATGACAAAATTTCCCTGCAAATATCAGTGAATCTTGATTATATTTTCAGCTCAAGGCACATTCAAACTTGTGAATGTGCTGAGTCCTTCGAGGCAGCTCTGCCACCACAGATGCACACAGAAGTATCCAGTAGCTGCTGTGAGGTGTACACAGGGGAAAGCACCAAATTCCAACCATCGGTGATTTGTTAATGCTTAATGAAGGTAAACATACACATTTGTATAGCTGTTTGAGATACTTCGGCATTGCATTGATATTCAGAATTTAATGTTAAGAAGAATTTCTAAAATTTGGAAAAAGTGTTCTTTTTCAAACAGGATACTTTGCTTGTTCAAACCTACATGACTGTCCCTTTTTCTGACCCTATTCTTCCCCTTTGAATTCCATTATCTTTTTAATCATCTGCATCCATCGGCTTAAAAAGACGAGTTTGTAAAACACAGGTCTTTAAGTGTACAATATCTAAGATCAAAATCCATACTAATTGCCACAGAAAATAACAATCATAGCATAGCGAGCACTGGCAAATTTGCATTAATCAGAACAGGTTAGCGCTGTGGAGCTGAAAGCAAAACAGGACAGTTTGGGGACTGACCTGTTGGGAAGCAGTGTAGGGCAAAGGGACCTGGGGGTCCTGGTGGGCAGCAGGGTGACCATGAGCCATCAGTGTGGTCTTGTGGCCAGGAAGGCAAATGGCGTCCTGGGGTGTATAAGGAGAGGTGTTGTTAGTAGGTGGAGACAGGTTCTCCTCCCCCTCTACTCTGCCCTGGTGAGGCCACATCTGGAATATTATGTCCAGTTCTGGGCCCCTCAGTTCAAGAAGGACAGGGAACTGCTTGAGTGAGTTCAGCACAGAGCCACAGAGATGATGGAGTGGAACATCTCCCTGCTGAGGAAAGGCTGAGGGAGCTGGGTCTCTTTAGCTTGGAGAAGAGGAGACTGAGGGATGACATCCAGTGATAGGACAAAGGGCAACGTGCGCAAGCTGGAATGTGGCAGGGTCCGTGTAAACAGAAGGAGAAACTTTTTCATGGTGAGGGTGACAGAGCCCGGAACAGGCTGCCCAGGGAGGTTGTGGAGTCTCCTTCTCTGGACACTTTCCAAACCCACCTGGACAGGTTCCTGTGTGACCTGCTCTAGGTGATCCTGCTCTGGCAAGGGGGTTGGACTCTATGATATTTCGATGTCCCTTCCAACCCCTGTGATTCTGTGAAAACTCACAGACTTGCATGGCTTCTCATGGGAATCGCTAGGTTGTTGGCAGCAGCTGATATCCAAGACAAACTGTTCCGCATGCATTCGTTTTTAGCCAGGGATGCCATCGACGCTGCGAGCGAGTGTGTTGCTGAAGAGGTCAGTGTTGGCCGAAGGACTAGGCACAAACATTAATGCTGCAAATTTCCTAGGTGAGTCAAAACAGCTTGTGATGGGCTAACTTACAAATGTGAGTTCCTGAGAAGACATTCAATTTATAGCCCATAAACTGTGCCACTTGTCAAGAAGAGAAATGGATGAGAAAGTGCAAGAGGGAGTGTTTAAGTTTCCATGTCTCTTTAAAGGGGAGGAAAGGGCAATTTAACTTTGAGAGTGAGCTAAGAGGGTTAATTCCAGAGAAATTCTGCAATTTATTCTTGTTCTCCATAATGTTAGACCTCGGGGCTTAATGTAATGGAATGTGATTTAGAGTTCTGAATGTGCTAATTTTGTAATTCAGGTGTCCTGTGGAGAGGCTGTGTTCGTGCCAGCTGTCTGGGGAATTAAATGCAGCTGATTTGTGTTGGGGAAAATGTGTGGTTTGCTTCAGGCCAAAATTGTTGTAAAATTTAAACCAATGTATTTTCCTTAATTTAAAGTATAGGATACAGGTGGGCCTGAGGGGAATTACCAAGGGCTCCCACATACTTCCTTGTGTTTAGTATGGAAAATTCTCATGTTGTTAAATTACAGCACTCGATAACCAGCATACACCAGTTTTATTTACACCACCTCTCTTCTCTTTCCCTTTGTTTTTGCCCTGCTTTGGGTGTTCCATCTTTATCAAACACTAATTACACCAGGATTTTGAGTCTCTTGCTCTCTGCAAGCATGACGTGTCGTTCTAATGGCAAATTTCTTCAGAAGAAACTCTTCTGTTAAGTATCGATTTGATTTTCTTCCATGCTAGAGATCTGGGGTGGGAAAATGATTTCCATAATATTCTTGAGTCCAACTGAAGATTTGTCGATATCACTGTGAAATTGTGAGCGAACAGCACCTGCCTGCTCTGAAGGGTATGCTGGAGTGTTAGCTTTACAAAGCAAGCTGAGTTTGCCAGGTGAATAACACAGCTCTGAATTATTTATTTATTTCATATCGTATTTTCAGGAAATTATGAAGTATCGTTCTGAGAAATAAAGACCCATGTCTTCCACTTATGTAAATCAGAGTTGGTCCATTTGCTTCAGTGAAACTGTGCTGATTTATGCCAGCTAAAGAGCTGAACCACTGTTCCTTAGGCCATAAAAATGCTTGTTGCTTTACAAATGACTCTGCATCTAAATGGCATTATCACTCTATAACACCTAACCTGAGAGGTGAAATTGGTTACTTTTATTGAAATCTAAACAATTATATTTCTATCTTTACTGCTTTCCTTCAGCTGCCTTGGGAAAACATTTTAAGAAAGCAGGAAGGTGAAGTTGTCTTTTTATAAATTCTTGCAAGAGTACTGCTTTTTTAAAATACAGCAAAGACTTCCTAGAGAGAAATGCTGGTGAATAACAAATGAAAAGTGCCTGGTTTGTTTTTATCTCCACCTCCATCTTAGGCCCTTTACCATGTCTTTTTGGAGATTAGCGTAGGTAAATTACTTCAAGTCTCTTAATTTTAAAAACAACATACTAGTAAGACAGAAATCTCAAAGATGCTACAAACAAAGCACAGTGAATAAAAGGGTTCACCCAAACCAATTTATGGCAGATGCCAGTTTAGCCATTTAACACAACCTACCTACATGCATCAGACACAACATTTGATGACCCATGTCCTTTTGGGTAGCAATAGAGGAGATGGACTTTGCAGAAAATTCAAAGGAAGCAGCGTACAGAAGTGATGTCTGTGCATTGAAGTAACACTAAAATCAATTTCTGTTGTACAGAGGACAGATACAAGCTGATTTTGTTTTGTTCTGTTTAATCATGGCTGAAAATATTTTCTTCACAAAATCGTTCTGAGAATGCCAGTACGTATGTGGTGTGAGAACCTGAGTACATGCTAATATTCCATTCAGATCTGACAGATAAAATTTCCTTTGTAAAAGGGCTATGCCTGACACCGTGATACAAACAGCTTGTTTCAGAGTGGATAAAATGGAAGATGAAAGTTGCCCTTAATGGAAATCACAATTGTTTAATATTGCAAAATGATCTCTTTCTAACTTGACCATACTTCAAAGCTTTGCATGTTGATACATTTAGTTCCTGCCTTTATTTTTATTCAGAGTTCAAGAAGCTTTGATAATTCATCCACTTCCTTCTATGTCACCCATGTCTGTTGAATTTAGTACTTGTTTAAAGTAATCTGGATGAAATCCTCTTGTTGCTTCCTAGTTAATTTATCCAGTTAATAGGTAAAGCAGGTACCTGCTGCATTTCTTTCACAACCTGGAGCTGCACAGTTTCTTTTTGGCTGAAACTTTATTCTTCTAAAGTTGCAGGTTCAACCCAAATATTTGGCAGACTCATTTTCTTTGTTTGGAGAAGAAGAGAGTTCTGAGAGAGCTAAATCATTTCACATTTGACTTTTAACAAAAGTGTTCTATGGGGGAAAAAAAGACTGCTATTTCAAGAGAAACAAAATGCTTCATTCACTCTCTAGTGATTTTACTTTTTTTGCTTGTAAATACATGGGTTTGGCCAGTAAAATAATAATTTCTGATTTTGTTGTTGTTCTTGTTTTCAATAACAAAAACAGTTCTTCCCAAAGCTTTACTGTAAACATAGCAAATTTTCTTCACATATCACATTTGTAATGAACACCTTTCTCTGATTCTAAATTGTCATCGAAACACTTTTCCCAAAAGTGAAAGGACTATCAACCACGATTGGATAAGAGCTTATCTACATGACTACCAGAAAAATAATCTTAATTAGCCAATAAAATAGTGGAGCTAAATCACTTCAAGAACTTATTGTGGACACTTGTATTCAGAACTAGATTTGTGTTAATTTGATTTGATTTCCTTCACAATAAGATAACACTTTGTCATGCCACTTTCTACTGTAATACTCTCTGACCTTCTAAATGGGCAAAGAAATACGCTGTAGGAAGTGCTACTGGTTAGTCAGTGAGCATCATTTCAGTATTTGTTATCATTAATTAAAGATGCGGGAAAGTATTTGGGGTAATAAGCTATTGAATGTGAATCTTAATGTGAGATGTGAAATTGAGGTCTTGACCACTTTGCATGAAAGTATGTCCAGACTGTATCTCCTAACTGCTATTGCAGTTTCCACAGGAGAATAATCTTCCTGCCTGATTACATTTCATTGGGTTCTTTCTGGGTTTCACACCAGGGGCAGTTTTATTTCATCTTGTAATTATCCATTCTTTATTTGTTTGAATAAGTGAAGTAATGTTCAGAAGTCATTTGCTGTGTCTTTGCAAGAAAGTAGCTGCAGAAGTGCAAACTCTTACTTATCTTCTTCCATGACAGACACTGGTTGTCCTGACAAAACATGAAAAAGATGTCCTGTTTCTGACATGTGATTTTATCAGAACATAAGTGTGTTAGATGCTTCATCAGCAAATGAGATCATAAACTTAGTCCAAACATTTTTATAAGAGCTAACACATTTTGCCTTGAGTCAGAAATTTGTTGTTCCTACCATTGGTTATGCCCAGGGATTATTAATATTTGGCAGCAAGTTCAATTTTATTCAGTGACTGTAACAGAGATCAACCTTGTTTGATCCCTTCCTTTTTCTTTAGGGAAATTAATTCCAAATGATGCAGCTAGATTGAAGAACTGAGAATTTAAATTTAGGTTTGGTGCTGAGTGAAGGAGGATGCATATTTATAGCATGAATAGCAAACACTCTACATTGTGGCTTCCCATATTTTATTACTTCCTACCAGTAGCAAAACTTCGTGCTCTCAGCAACCAGCATTTCTAGGGAGTTTGGGGTTTTATTTAAACTCTAATATCCAATAGCTAATAGTTTAGTCACAGAATTTGATCCTGCTTTAATAAATTAGTTCAACTGTTATCTTGAAGTGTATCATAAATAGGTGAAAAAGAAGTGTATCTGTTCACTGTTGTTTCTGTCTGGCTGGCTGGCTTATTCAAAGAGTGTCCGGGCATCTCAAGGGTAGTTCATGTCCTGCTTCTTTGCTTTGTCTGTACATCAGATATTGATACAGACCTCCTTTGTAAATCTCTTTGAAAGCTACTACTGGCAAAAGTGAAAATCAGTTGGCAGTATCGGTACTGCCTCATCTGGCCTAAAGTATCAGGGCTGATTTGTTCAAGGCTTTGTACCACCTCCCACACCAGAGAATTTTATTTTTGTGAACTGCGTCAGTTTCCTTTGGGTTATCCTCACAGGCTTTTCCTCTCACAGCCACCTTCAACCTCAGAGAGCCAAAACTGTTGCTTGTCCGATAGATTGATCAATTTAGTGCAGAGTGTACATTTTCAGCCTCCTATGACAAGCTAAGTAGCTAACTTACTTGCTTTATTCCTTCTCTTTCATAAATGTTTTTTTCATTCACTCCCTAGTCCCCAGTTAGGTGTGCAATAAGCATCACTCTCTTAACGTGTATGTCACCTCTCCTCCAAATACAGCCTCTGGAAATGTCCTGGAAATGCACCTAGTGAGGGGAAATCAGGAAACAACTGCCCTGTGACTCATGTGGGAACATAGAAAGCACTCAAAAAATTCCTTCCTTCTGGTCCATCTAGACTTGTATTTTCTTTTGCACAACAACTCGCATGCTCAGAGTAGGATTAACTGTAGAAGTAGACAACAGAAAGCAAAGTTCCCCAGCATGATCCAGGGGTGCCTTGAGCAATCTCCTGGGCATGATGGTTTTGCAAAGGTCCCCTACCCATGGGTGATGGTAAGTGTAGTTCTCTAAAAAGTATAAACAGTGAAAAAATCTGCCAGTGCTGGAGTAAATTGCCCTTCCTCTGTCTGGTGGGCAGATCCCACAAGGACACAACTGTCTTTCCTTTCACGGTAAGCAAAAGGGAGATCCAATCTCCTGGGCCTATTCCCGTGAGGTAAAGCAGGATTTCTGACAAAATACCAGCATTTACATCATTATATTCTTATCTCATCTAACAACTAACAGGGCATCATTCCTATGAGAAAGTTTATCCACCAGGAAACAGAAAGAAGAAAGCCATCACCCTGCTGTATGCTAGACATTGGTGAAGGAATTGTGTTTACCATCAGCTACCTTAGCACGTTCCCTTCGCTTTTATCCTTGATTGCTGCAAATGTGACATTCTGTCCTGTCCTGACTCACCATAAATAGCTGGGCCAGCAATCTATAGTGGTAGTGAATTTAGGGGAGAAATTGTTACCGTTGATTAGAATACTTTCTACTGCCTTCCCTCTCTTGGCAGCATCATGGGGAGAAATACGTGATTATTTCGAGGCCTTTTGGCATTGGGCTTCTACAAAACATTCAGGCGTTCTGAGCAACTGACCCCAACAGCCCTTTTTTTTCTGCTTGCAGGGCCTGTTTTGGTTAGAACTACAAAACATTTAAAAAGTCTATAAAATTGATAGGACATTAAAATGACATGTTACCAGGGTGTCTTTTTATTACTGCACCATGTCAGCTATGGCCATGCCCACCCTGTTATAGAACTGTTCAAACAGATCTGCCCAGATGATGATGATGCTTTTTCAAAAAGCACTTTGGATTTAGAATAATAACCACAATCTGCTACGAGACAAATGTTGATGAAAAGAGGATGCCAGCGACAGAAAATGTGACAGAGCTGGAATTTCTAACAGCAAAGCTGTGTGCAGCAGTGTTATTCACACTTGGAAATGCAGTCTCCCTTGGATAACAGTGCCTTCTGATATGCAATATGGGGCTGATCCAAAGCCTATTTAAGTCAGTGGACCAATTCCCAATACCTTTAATGGGCTTTGGATTACACCCTAATTGCACTGATGTTCCTTTTACTAAAGCTCTTATTTATAACGAAGCTCAACAATGATCTGTTTGTTTTACCCTCATTTCCAGGTGTTAATATTTTCTCTCTCTTCAGCGAAGTGAGGCCTCAGTTATCAGGGAGGAGAGGAAAAAGCCCAAATCTTCTACCGACCACAGTGATCTGCTGCATGTAGATGGCTAATGCTCAGTACTGAGTCAAAGCAAGCAAGATGATGATCATCATGTAAAGGCGGTTAATAAAAGTGAAAGTGCAGTGGCATTTCAAGCCTGATTTGGCAATAAATGTCTCCATGCATGAAGGGCCTACTCTAGCGAGAGAACCAGAAGTACCTATGAAAGAGGAAACTATGGAATAGCAAATGAGACCAGAGGTCATCAGGAGGAAAGATCTTAAGAGAATCAGTGAGGGAATTTCTTTTTTGCTGTAAATGCATAAAGAAAACAGCTCATAGTTCATAGGGACATTGATGGTTTCTAGAACTTTTCTCTAAAAAGTATAAACAGTGAAAAAATCTGCCAATGCTGAAATAAATTGCCCTTCCTCTGTCTGGTGGGCAGATCCCACAAGGACACAACTGTCTTTCCTTTCACTGTAAGCAAAAGGGAGATCCAATCTCCTGGGCCTATTCCCGTGAGGTAAAGCAGGATTTCTGACAAAATACCAACATTTACATCATTAAATTCTTATCTCATCTAACAACTAAGATTCATCTTCCCACTAGTCCCTGCTGCCTTGGCTTCTTTAGTAAGATGGGGTAGTCCCATGACAGCTACTTCCGAACTAAACGTATTGACAGAAGCTGCCTATAAATTAATTAACTGCTTAAGCAAATTAAACAGATGGAAAATGGGGAACCAGCTATGAGGGGAGGGATGGATGGACAGTCAGGGCCATACATATGCACAGTGCTGATGACAGTCCCTTTCTCTCACTGCAGTCATCTTCTTTTTAAACAGAATATAGAGGATCCAAAATTTTGCTCATTCAGTAAACGCTGAGGTCCAGCAGAAGTGATACAAGCCCAGTGAAAGTGAAGTAGTAGTTATTTTAGGTTCTGACTATAACTGAATAGATTTAATAGCAAACTAAAAATTACAGAAAAGATATAGTTCTAAAATAATAAGTTTTCAAACTATTCCTTTTATTTATTTTATGTAAGATAAGCAAAAAAATTCTTTTCTTTTACCCCAAGCAAAATATTCTGCCCTCTTTCCACTTTATTGCATTTATTTGCATTTGAGTCTATTTCAAATGAAAAGTTAATTTCAAAATAAAAATTCAGAAGGGCTTACTTAAAAAAAAGTCAAAGTGAAAGCTTTTGGCATTTCCAAAATGCAACATTTTCATTTCAAAAGATGTCAAAACAAAATGTTTCTTTTATTTTGACTGAAACTATTTGGGCAAGTTAGCCTGCATTTGCTAATAGATTCTCTCCTCCCACTCAAGAAGGGATGGTTGGTTTGGTTTTGTTGTTGTTGTTGTTTGTTTTTTCAGCAAATTTATTATTCAACACTGTTTTGTCAAACCAGATTTTATTCTATGTGTATGGGGGTTGGTGTGGAAAATGTTATTTTACTTAACAAGGCAAAAATACACTACCACAAGGTAGAAAGCTTGATCTGAAAAGAACACTAAGTGATATGGGAATGGTTTGATTATTAAAGTGTGAGCAGAAACCATCTTATATATCCTGCTGGACAACAAACTGTGACAAGTTTGAATTTCCATGTCTCAGCAGTTCAAAATTTTCCCCCAAAAGGTATGTATATTCTGTACTCTATTTCTACCCCACAGATTCTATAGCATGCAAACATTTCTGTGCACAGAAGAAAAACAAATGTTCCAGAATTTGGAAAACATAAGAAAAATTAAAAAAATCTTCAAGTACAAATTACTTAAAAATCCCTGGGAGCTAAGAAGCTTCGTTGAAGGTTTAAGTCTTCAAGTCTTTATGCAACAAGTACAGCAATGAAGCACATTTCAGCAGCTGAGCATAACCATGAAGCACTGGTATTATTTTGTTATTGTCATTCTTATTAAGGGAAGATGCAATATCTGATGCTAAGTCCTTTCTAGTATTTTGGGTGTTCCACTTACTTGGTTTTAGCTGTGTGAAATCCCTGCATTTAACTGACAGGTTTTCTAGTTCAGCTCAGGAATTGTATAATGTTTATTATTTAAGAGTAACATTTTCAGGTTACTGGTTAATGCAGTTCCTGTGAAACAAACAAAATGTTTATTTATCAGTAATATTGTGCAAGACTACAAAAAATTACATCATATTTATTTTGGGGGTTATTCAGAATCAACACTGACTGTCCTCTTTTCCGCAGGTAATTAGTCTACCTCCTTGTAATTTCTCCTTTGCTGTACATACCATGCAATAGCTGGGTAAGATATGCACATCTCAATGAAATGTTCTTTAGCCTGTAAAATCCCACATACAACTCACATTGCTTTCTTAAAGTCATATTATTTACCTACTTGTGTATGCCACACCCTTTATGACCCTGGTCCTTCAAATACTAAAACATCTATTAATTTTAGCTGTCTCTTTGGTATATGATGCAGGACAGGAATTAAATTGTAAGCCTTTAACCTAAATAAAGGCTTCAAGACAAACATACTGTGCGATTTTTGTTGCAGCCATAATACTTTTCAAACGTTTCCATCAAAAATAATTAAGTTACCATGGAAATATTTGTTTGCACTCCTGGGTCTAAATATTTACTGTTTCAGTTGTCTACTACTTTGCCTATGCTGTATCATCAGGCTCTTTTCTGACTGTCACTTGCTTTCCCTTCCATGACCTGCAGCACTTCATCGTCACTTGTGCTCACATAAAGTGCACCAGTGGTGTCTCTTTTGGAGCCAGTTAGGGCTCCTGGATGGATAATTTACACGTGTTACTCATTTGGTCTGTGCTTGGCATGGCAGCTTTCATCTTTAAATGCTATTGTATCAGTGGAAGCTATGACGAATAATCAAAGCGTTTCTAGATTAGAGATAACTGGTATCTTAAAATTTCTATTTGATTATAAAAGCACCAAAAAAAATGTTTAGGTTAGTTAACATTGATAAGCTGTATTTCCAGTAACACTGAAATGAGTAAAGGGCCCATGATGAGTCATACACTGTTAGTATGTTTTTTGTTTGATCTTGGTCATAGATGTATTATTTTCTTCTGAAGTCTGAGTGTAATTTATTTGTCAGGTTGAATGGTCAGAGAGAGAGTTGTTCATTGACCTGAAGAAATGTATGGTGTCTTCATGATGATGAACAACATAGAAGAGTCTCCTTCTTGGGAAATATTAGAGTTGATAGGGAGTGTTTGAAGAAGAATGTGTCAAAGAGACTGACAGCAACATGAACAAAAGCAGGAGCGGAAATAGAAGATGAGAGGCTGAATTTGTTCTCTTTGAAATCTCACATTTAGGAATTTTAACAAAGGATGGGTCATTATCTGGACAGCATAACTTCCTGAACCCAGCTTTTATCTCTTCTTGTCCTTTTATGTAATTGAAAAAAAGGGTCTTTCACACAGAAGAACAGTGGAGAAACTGGAGGAAATACGATGGGCACGGGAGAAAATCCCTCTGGTACATGATTTTTCAGTGCTTCTTCTCATGGGGCAGGATGCAACAACCTCTTACTTGCACCTGAAGTTCACTGCTCTTTGGAGGCTGTCTGTCTCCCTTTCCCTCTGAAGTTGGGAACTATTAGTTGTGCTCTTCTCTCTCTCTCCTTTTTTTTTCTTTCGGTAGTTGCTTCACTTCTCAAGAACCATGTTAATTCTTTCCACAAGCTGTTTGATCTGAGTCTACTCCTTTACTAATCCAGCTCTACTTAATCAAAGAGAAATTCCACCTTTCATTCATAATCCAATTGCAATATTATATATTAAGCCAAATATTTGCTATACTGTGTGAAGTTCATACAGGTTTGTTGTTTGTTTTCTTTTCCATAGATGAGGTTATTAGATTGTACATCGCAGTAATGCAAGCTGTGAAAGGCAAATAAGCTCTGAATTTACCTAAGATTCTACTGGCATGTGATTTATTATTTCTCTCCTTGGCCTCATCATTAATCCTTCCCTCCTTAAACCTTAACTTTCTTAACCTAGTCTAACTCAAATCCTCACCTCTTGCCTATCTTGAATCTGGTGAATCTTTTCTGGCTTAGTACAAAGGAAACAAATGGTATCAGAGTGATGAAACCTGTTGGATAGGAGCTGTCCTGCAGTATGGAGCTTGGCCATTGGGATAAAAAAGGGGAAAAGATTCTATACAATTTCACAAGCCACTTTTCCAGTCCTTATGATTAACTGTAGGTCAATTCTCTAATTCTGTCACCTTTACATCTCTAAAACAAAACAAAGCATTATTTTCCCCTACCTGTTATGATTGCACGATTATTATGGATCGAAGTATGTAATCACAAAAATTCATGTAACAGCAAGCTTTAATACAAAAATAATAATATTATATATATGACGAGCTGCCCAGCTGCACACAGAAATAAAGGACTTGTTAACCCAAGGGACTTGCTCTCATCAGAACAAAAGTCAGGATGAAAGGTCTCTCTGTACAGCTCCGGTAGGTTGGTTGGTTTACCAAAATAGGGGTTTGTGCTTAATTTATAATTTCTAGAATGGTCTATGTTGACACTAAGTTAGCAGGTAAAAAATACATGAAGGGATGTAAGGTGTGTATGTACGCATATATGCACTTCTGTTATTTGTGAAGTTTGCTGGGCTTGAAGACTGTGAAACCCAAGAAAATGAGACACAAAAGAAAAGCTGTTTCCTTTGCAAATATTTAACAACTGTGCAGTAAATATTTACTGAAGGAAACAACAAGGAAATTCTCCTCTGAAGTTTATTGTGCCAAACTTACAGACTACTCAACCATTAAAGTGTGAAACAAGGGGATATTAGCCTTGATTTAAATGCAGATCTCAATCTAATCTGAACTGGGGAGTCATTAGCAACACACCATCATAAAAGAAATCATTTAGAGTATTTACAGTACTCAGTTTTCCTGCCATCCTTCCTCCCTCAGTGTACCATTCACCAGGAAGGAGAGCTTTCTACTTGATAAAGTGCTGGATAAAAAATGCTACTGGCCAAAATCCAATCCTATCATTTATACTGGTTTTACATGAAATTCTCCTCTTTCTTCTGATAGATACCTTTTTAACTGCTATATATGTCTGACAGCGTAACTCATGCTGGCAAGTATGTAGCATTTATATCTACTGTGTACCTTTAGAATTATGGATATTTAGGCAAAAAGTAATACTATGTGTGTGAAATGCAAGGTGGGTTTTGCTTCATCGTGTTAACAGTCCAGAAATGCTCATGACAGTCAGATCCCTAGCTCTTCCTATTTCTGAGGTGCTGCCTACAGGTTGTTTTAGGGCAGTATTTCAGTGGATTGCTGAATATTTAAACTCAGCTCCGCGGTGTTGAGGAATGCAGGCATTTTATTTTCTGCTCCAGGTAAACAAGATGTGTAAGAATTCTCCTGACTCTCAGAATTGCACTTATAGATCTCTTTTTTTTTTTCATCTTAGCTGATCAATGAAGTGCAGACTTTTCTGATTGATTGCAGGTTTCCATTTATACAATGGTCTATCATACCATTTCTGAGTGTCCTGACTATTTGCTATAGGTCAGTCTAAGTGTAGAGCCAGCTATGCATGAAGGCAAGACTTTAAACATAGATTTTTCAGTTTAATGCCCAATCAATTTGATATGGCAGCCTAATGTACTCTGCTATACTTTTTAGTGGATAGAAGAGCAGTTTCAAGGACTGTTCGTGAAATAAAAAGGAAATGCTTTAACATTATGAGAGAAAGGGACTTGATCAGTAAGCTGCACATTCCAGTCCTGATCTGATGTACATGAATGCTCAAAGGTCTTCCATGAAGGTGCTTTTAGGGCTTAATTATATCTGATAATCATCTATATATGATTTCAAAGCAGGATGGTCCCAGACGAGACAGTTTGATTCCTGGGATTCAGCTCCTGTGAGCAGAGAAATACCATTCATTGAAAAGACTGAGATGAGGTAATTCAGTTTCCCAGGCTGCTGGGTTGAGGTTTGAATCAGAGTTAAGTTTTCAAAAGAAATACCATTCCTAGTATCTGTCTGTCATATAATACATATATATATGCACATATATAAGGGAAAGAGAATGAAAGGGGTGTATAATTGTTTCAATGTTACTGAGAATAGCTGTCAGTAAAGTTAAATAGAACCTAAGGTAAATGTTTGTGTTCCTCATACATTGCCTGCACTGGAATGTAGATTTTGGCTTCTTTTATAGTCAGATGCATTATTTGAACATATTTATTCATTTTTAATCAGTGCGACTCATTTTAAAATAGCTTTGTACTTTCTCTCCATGCCAACACTTTATACTTTATTTAAAAGTGAATGATAGAAGTGAATATATGATTACGGAAACCCACTGCAAAACACTGCCTGCCTACTCATTGGGAAAACAAATCAAACATTCAAACATGATTTTTAATACAAGTTTGAGATCAAAGGACAAAGTGGGTATTTTCTTCAGGAAATAGCAGAGAATCCTTATTTTAATGTATTTGAGTAGGGCAGGTGGCACTAGCAAATTACATTACAGTCCCTGGGTAATGCAACAAGGAAAATAAGCAAGAAAACACACCTTATTTGAACTCACTGCTACAGTCAATAGTTGGTTTTATTTTAAAAAGCTCTGTCCTTGTCAGTGTACTGTCATTAAAGATAAAAATTGCTTGGCACCTACATACGTCTTACGGCCTTTTCAAATAGGGCTCCAATTTCTCTGATCCCAACCTTTGTTTCTGTCAGAAGCCAACACACAGCTGTATCTTACCTAAATCGTATTTAAACTGTTGTGTGCAGGAGGTTGCCCATTTAGCAAGGCTTCCTGGTAGTAGGTAATAGATACTGGTGTCTTATAGGCCCCTGAATGGATTTAGGGTGTGAATTTTGAGCTGTAGAGCTCCAGTGAGTTTGAAATATTTCTAATTGGCTGCAGGATCCACCACAGCCGTCGCTGTGGTCAGTGGCAGTTCACCATCTGCATGCCCAGAAGTTTTGAGAGGGATGTCTGTCAGTGGACTAGGCTTTGGAAAACCAGCCAGAGGAAGGGAGACTACCAACCAGGTCAAGCATAGCCTGAGTTGTTGGTCTTGACAGCATGTAAGTAGGAAATCTGGAGAAAGAACAGAAGGAAGAATAGTGTCTGCAAGAGAGATAAATATATTAGGAGTTAGAGTCATGATAGGGAAGGAAATGGTGCTCATTTTGTTGTAGGCAATGTCATAGGTTGTTCTGCTGGGAGACTGAAGTAGAAGACTGAATTATTTTTGATTGTTGCTTGTGCCAGGACTCAAGACTCTATGCATTGGAGGGACAATGGATCGAAATAATTGCCATAAATTACTGCTGGTTTGGGGGGGGAAGGGGAAGGAATGTCAGTTTCATGGCATTTCTATAGCTTCCAGTGGAAATATTACTTATATAAAATTTGTCCACATATGCAAGATAAAAATATGCTACAAAAACACGGGGCTGTAAAAAAACCTAAATAAACAGGAGTCCGTAAAATTGCTCTTGATAAAAATGAACTAAAGCCAGAAAAATCTAACTTGACTCAGAGCCAAAACACTATTTTTCTTTGAATTTGGCTTCTAATTGAAGATGAAAATAAAACAGGTGCTAGAAATGTCAGTTAAACACTTTTTTCAATCTGTTTTTTATAATCTCTAACTCTATACATGGACAGACTTCTACTTTTCAAATTATTGCTAGTCCTTATTTCTGTTTTTTTTTAGGAACTGTATTATATTGCTTCTATGGAGCATGACTCAGTGTATATATGTATACATGCATGCCTTGCATGCCATTATTTCCAGCATTTAATAATTTCTCTTATTTAATAACAAGAGAGTGTTGCAATTATAATTTCTAAAGATTTCCACAATGACAAGGGCAAATTATTGCTGTCTTTACTGATCACCTACTTGCTCCTGTTTTATAAATCTGAATTACAGAGTTGGACCCTGAAATATCTGCTCTGCAGACCCATTCTAAGATGAGAACCTGAGGCAGTTATACCTGAGTGACTACAAAAACTTCATGTACTTTTCACTGTTTATTCTATTTGTTTCCAGTTCTTTTTCACTAAACAATGTGGCCTGAGAAGTCTGGTTTATTGTTTACTTCCCTGTTACACACATCTTGTGAGAAAGTTTTGCCAGAGTTTTCTCAGGAATTTATACATCAAAACTCTAGAAAATATATACAAATTACGCTTTTGTTTTTTGAAAAAGGACTCTTGCAAAAAACCAGTCAGGAACTGTGATTGATCTTTTCTTTTGGCTTTTCCTTTACTTGAAGGAAAAGTTTTCTTCTTTGGTAGAATGGTTTGAAAGGTTTGATCATAGAATCATAGAATTGTCAGGGTTGGAAGGGACCTTAAAGATCATCTGATTCCAACCTCCCTGCCATGGGCAGGGACACCTCCCACTAGAGCAGGGTGCTCAAAGCCCCATCCAGCTTGGCCTTAACAAATTCCAAGGATGGGGCTTCCACCGTCTCTCTGGGCAACCTGTTCCAGTGTCTCACCACCCTCATGGTGAAGAGCTTCTTCCTAATGCCTAACCTAAATCTACCCACCTCTAGTTTTGATCCAGTTTTGATCTAGTTTTTGACTTGATGTTCAATATTTTTGCAATCTGGCAGCTGGCTGTGTAAAGAGGCAGCTGAATTTGGTCCTTCGCTGCTGGTTGATGGGAACTGTGCATGGTCTGGGGTGCTAAAGGCAGAGGAGGAGCGACTGCACCTCCTTTCTTCCACCACTGCAGTGAGGAAAATGTATTGCAGAGCCGCAAAACAATCCACTACAATATGTTGTAGCTCTGGGGAAAATTGGCCTGGACCTTCCAACTATTATTTGCAACTTGACTATTCACAGCTGGAATAGCTCTGGGTTTGTTATTTGTAAAACATCCATGAATTTCACCACAGGTCTTTCTAGCAATATTGAAGCATCTGTGAATCAAACTGTTTCCCAGCTGTTCATTCAGTACCTGCCGACTCCTCCAGCGCTGCAGCCATATTAACGCCGATGGTTACACCGTGCTCCCAGTCAGCTCCTGCCGCACGGCTCCACTCTGACTGCAGCTACAGGCATTAATTCCCAACAAGAAGAGCGTTATTTCTTTCAATGGGAAGTCCTTGCCAATGTTTGAAGTCCTTGTCGATGTTTTCTGGCAGCTACTGATGTTTAAAGTTCTACCTTTTTTTGGTTGTGTTTATGCAAACTGTATAGAAATTATAGTGGGGATTTACTATACAAAAAAAAAAAAAAAAAAAAAAAAAAAAAAAAAAAAGAAGGAAGAAAAAGGAAAAGTTTTCCACTAGGAAGTGGAAAACTTAACTAGAGAATGTGGAGAATATAATAAATATCCAACAAATGTTCAGAGCTTATCTTCAAAAGAGCAAATCAGCCTAGAAGTCCTTAATAAATAGCTTTATCAAGAAACCTTGGAAATTGTGATTTATTTTTACAATGAATATGTATTTTAGGTTTTATTTAAAAGCTTATTTTTAAGAAACACTTCACATTTACAGGTTGGTAAAGATTGAACCTTTATTTAGTTGGTTCTGTGAGGGCTGGTGAGGGTTCTGGTGAGGGCACCAGAGTCTAACCAGTGTCTTCACACTTGGAGAGAATTCCTTGGCTTTTCAAGTCTACTCGCTGCTATTATGAACTACTAGCAGATGGTGTCTGAGGTTTATGATGCTCAGGTAGGAATTCAGAGACTTAGGAGCTTTTCCAGGTTTCATCTGAGTGTGCCTCAAATCTATGATTTTTTTATTGTCCATCCTGAAAGACACAGGGAAGTTCTATTTTAGAAAGCTTAAACAGATTTAATTAGTCTGCACTGTTGGTCAGGGAAATACATGGTCTTCCTCTACATGATGGAGAAGTCCTAGTGCCTCTGTGCATTAGAGCAGAAACTTGTAATTTTATGATAAGAACTGCTCTGAGTTCTTACTGACTTTAAGGAAAGTTTTGTATTGACCATGATGGAGTTGTAATTTCCTTTATTCTCAAGAGTTCTGCAGATTTTTTTCCAAGGAAGGAGTTCACATCCTATGTACAAATTCACTGTTTAACTACCTTAGACTTCTTAGGTGGCAGCAGAAGTGTAAAAGCAATTTGTGAATTGAATGAAGGTGGAATTGCTTTTTCATAATTGTTTTTAATCATGTTTTCTATCAAGGTAATTTTGGCATAGCAGGTAGGAGCATCTTCTTGCTATTCATCTATCTATTGGAGCGGGGAGGAAAAGCTGAGATGACATCTTGTCTGATAAAGCCTTTGAAGAGAGACATCAAATACTAGGGACATGCACCCTCCACAGACATGACTGCCTGGAATCTGAAGCAAAATGGGAGTGACACATTCCCAAACACTTCACAGGGACTTAGCTGGGAAAAATCTTTTAGGAAGAATCTCTGTCTCACACAGAAACTGTGGCACTGATGTGAAGAGTTAGAATTTCCTACACTAAGGTGTGTGACTTTTTTTTTTTTAATATTACCAAACCTATTATTATTTTTAGTACTACTTCCACAACAACAAAGACGTTTTTTACTAACGCTTACCCACTGTGGAGATAAATTCATGCGGTCTTCACAGACTACACTTAATGTGTTGGTTCTTTGCTTCCCAACTTACATTTCCAGATATTTTCTCTATGAACATTTGATATCTTCAGGAAACACCAATGCTTTAAAAAAAAATAAATTGTCTGTGTCGCTTACTTGGAACTCTGTTTTTGGTGGTAGCATATGGCCCAAGAAGATGGTTTGGTCCTTAAAATTCAGAGAGAAAGAACTGACCAGCTGTGCAAATGTGGTATGGTTTCATTTTAGTTTGAATTTAAAAAAAAACCCACAAAACCAAAACAAAAACCAACCAACAAACAAAAGCAAACAAACAAAACAACAACAACAAAAAATCCAAACAAATACAACAGCAAACCCCTCAATCAATGCTTATTAATTTATTCTAGTTTTGGTGTCATTTGTCTTTGGTATTAGGATACCGAGACCAATTGGATCATCTCAGAGCATCTGACAGTGAAGTGGATTTGTTTATTTATTTTGAAGTGGTCATTTATTTCCTTTTCTTTTCCATTCTTCAGTATATGGTCTGACCTTCAATAGGTAAAGGTGCTGGATGGTTCAGCTTAAGATCTCTGACAAAGTTTTCTTATCAATTTTTGTATAGGAGGCAGTACGACAGAATTCAAATCACTTTTATTTGAAATATTTTTATCAAGCTAAAATATTACAGACATTTGAGAATATTTGACATTCATTTGTTTTTTATCCCCCTCAGTACCATTTCTGCTTTACTCTGATATAAATGAAGAATTTACTGTAAACAAGGGAAGATAGTGTTTTGTCCCATTGTCTTGCAAGACACTTAGATGTATAGATTTAGTAGACAAAATGGGAATGGAATAGCTGAGTGGTAGCCACGCTTTCAAACATTACCAAAGCATATTTGTGCAGGTTTTGCCCATGGCTGCCTGGCATCCCAGCTCTGATGCTGTACCCCCATCCACAAAGTGCTGCTGGACCAGCTCTGATTGCTGCAACTGGCTGTGCCCACCCCAGAGCCCCTTTCCAGGCTCAGCTAATGATTCGTGACTATGTTCAGCTGCATGTCTGCGGTTCTTGTCTTAAGATAACATCTTGGAATTTTTTGTTTGTTTTTCTCAATGAATAAGTGAGCATTTCTGTTCACCCTGTTTAGAAGCTGAAGATTAAGAGGAACATCATACTGCAGGTATTATTAGACAAAAACAATGGATGTTAAGCTATTATCTGTACATTAGCAAGTTTTCCCCAGGTAGGTTTTATCATTTCAAGACATTTTGTTTTGTGGTGTTCTTCTTTTTTTTTTGTCTAATCACCTCTAAAATTATGAACACTCCAAGAATAAAACTTCCTGAATAGCAAAGCAGCTTGAAATATTCATAACTAAGAATGCAACTGGTAATACTCATAAACAAAGTTGTTTGGAGACCCCTTTATTAATTTTTAATTTATTTTCAGTCAATTCCTTATTACTTCCAAATTCCTGTAGGGGATTCTGTTAATTAGTCATGTGTAAAATATTCATTAAAAACAGCTTCCTATTTTCTTCTTTTATTGCAAATTTACATTTCTAATCTTGTAACCAAAATAAATGCCATTGGGTACAGAGACCACATTAATTTTGATCAACCCCTTGAAATAGAAACCCAGAGAACAAAAGATATGGTAACAAAATCATATTTATATTGTGATTCCAACTCACTAGAAACACAGGTATGCATATTGCAAACTGTGGTCTACTTTAGATATAAACAACAGATATTTTAGGTAATTTTAGGAATTATTTCTAGGAGAGAAAATAACAAACAAGCAAGCAGAAAATCACAGTTTTCCACTGACACTTTCCATGAGCATGTACCATTCTGAACTTGATGGATCTAGGTATAGAAAAAATGCACCATTTTTGAAATCTGGCCCACAAATGGAGGCAAATATGTTTCCAAACAAATTGAAGTTAAGTTTTGCCTCAATCTCACTCTTTATCTAATGATTAAATAGAGGAAAGATGCTCTTGCATTTTAGTTGGATGACTGAGCCTCAGAAGTCTGAATAAAGTTTTATGTCTGATACATAGTAATTTCCTGGCAACTCGCTTAATCCCTCTGGACCTCAGTTGTCTCTGTGTAAACCCTGACTCCTATTTCTAGCCTTGTAAATTCTTTGGTCATACACTCAACTTTAAATAAATGATGAGGCCAGTGGAAAGGATTCGTTACTATTAGTAGTAGAATGTAAACATGCACACAAATGTTTCTGGGGTCAGAATCTTTGGACTGTCTGTTCTAATTGACAGGAAAGGGAAGTGTTTCCATCTTTCAGCTGTATCAAGAAATGTGGAACATCTCCATGGTTTGGACCATAATTTTGCAATATTGTGCTTATATAATGTTGATATGATATTATATATCACTTCTATGGAGGTAAGGCTAAAGCAATGTTTCTTTTTTTTTCTCATCTCCTTTGGTATTTATCAGCATAAGCATAAGGAAAAGTTCCAACAAACCTGTAAACATCCATAAATGTCCTGTGTGCAGATCAGAAGCCAAGCCCATAGCCTGGCAAAGATCTCCATAAAATCAGAGGCTATTCTTTTCTCTCTATGGGACACATCTTCCACTAATGTCAGACATAGAGTTAATTTGCTAAAATAAAGCCATCTTGGTTTATTTCTCTTTTGTTGTCAGGATGGCAGGTGCTCCAAAAGAAAATGTTGTTGTTATTTTTCATTTTCACGGAGAAAAGACACAAAAAGAGCAGGGAGATATACTCTGGAAATGGTACCTACTGTCGAGTTACAACCTCTGATAACGTAAAGCCTGGCAAAATACTGGCCAAAGCCAGTCTTCACTTTTTAATCTCTTTTTACACTAAATTCAGAGAAGTTGATGTGGTTCCTGCCAGGCAGAGAAGACTAGAAGAAGCAAAACTGCATCCTGATAGAGGGATGGGAATGCAAAATTTTGTATATAAAAAGGAAAAATCAAGTCAACATCAGCCAACAGAAGTTAGTCTTCCAGTTCCAGCAGATTTGGGCCAGAACCAGGATGGTTGATTTCTGAATGAGCATATTGAGGCAAATCAACATAACTTGGTTACTGGCAGCATTTCTGGTTTTGAAAGGTTTTCTTCTCCGTCAAACCGATCTGGTTGTAAGAAAGCTGGTCTGGTTCAGATCTTTCGTAAAGTGCTTACTGTCTCCTATGAGCTGTTATCTGCTTTTCTGGGAGTACCCTTCACAACAGAAAGGTGACTGGTGTGGGAAACTATAAGACCAACAGGCCAAAAGGTTGTTCCCTACCTTGGGAGAGGCATCTGAACCCCACCGCAGCAGTAACAAAAGCTGGGCATTGCAAGATGCACCACTGAACCTTCCCCCTGTGCAAGTGCAAATGAATTATTTGACTCTCCAAAGAGTAATACATTTCCACCTTCTCTAAATCCTGGCCTAGGTATCGTGATGGGGCTACGTGGAACGGTGATCTGCATTTCATGTTAAATTTCCTTTTCATGAACCGCTTCCTCCCTTTGTGATGTCATTTACAAAATAATCCACTTGGATGTAAAATGCATATTTTGTTGTATTCGAAACATAATTGAGGCAATTTAGAATTGCTTTGAAGCTTCCCTCTGGACAAGGAATGTTGCTGACCTGAATTCTCCCACTCCGTATTACAAGTAGTCTGTCGTACTCCTGAAAGTGGTGAGAAACTGCAGCTTCTGCTTGGTAGTGCTTTGTACTCTGCTCACACAGGTACACGTTATTATGCAATAAGCATAACTTATGTTCCCACGTATCCATCCCAGGAGAAAGTGGGATTTCAATGGCCTTTTTATGTGTATTTTTCTCCTGCTTTATCCACTGCTTTTCCTCCATCACTATCTTTATAATAATTTTCTAAATAACACCTAAAAATTGGTTTTCTAAGTCTTGACTCGTCACTTGTTCCAGTCCTTGGCATAAGAGCTCAGAACTGATGCTCTGTCCAGACCCAGAACACATTCTCAGACACATTTAAATGTATGTAACATCAACTCTAAGGAAACAATTATTTATTGCTGCTCCCAATTCCAACAACAGATTTGATCAAGACCAAATTAATCACTGCCTTAAAATCATCAGAGCTTATGTCGTACAGTACTAGCTGAGCTGAACCATGACTCGGCTTGAGAACACTCTATCTGAAAACTAATCACCATCCACCAAACCATCATCTTGAGCCAGCAGTTTATCTCCATTATCTCAGTGGCTCTTCTGATTGCAACTAGATCAAAACATCTTGCTGAAGTCCAGATTAATTTTACCTCATCCTTTTTTTTCCCAATTTAGCACGTGGAAGTAGTCAATTGGTAATGTTAGCCTGAGTTCAGCAAACCCAGGCCAACTCTGCTGAGATGCTTTCCACTCCATCAGTTCTCATAAATTAATTCCTCTGTGATACTCTCAAGTTCTTCACCTGGAACAAAAGCCAGGTTAAAAGTTTACGTATCCTGGTCACTCATCTTTTCCTCTCAGTTTAAACGAGAGCACTACATTTTGTTCAGCATTTGGCTATTGGAGCCTGGTCTGCAAAATCTATCAGATGCCCCCTGCTAACCCCCCTGCTAGTTCCTTTTCCCCAGGAGCAAAGACCTTCAGGTCCTAAAGTCTCCTTTGGTTAATTTTTCTTAAGTATATGTTTACATTCTCTTTACTGAAGATTAGTTTTACATTTTCCTTTTGTTTTCTTGCATTCTTCTCCCAATACATCACTGCTTCTGATTCTTGTCCATTAGAAGAATGAAGAGAAGTATTTAAAGGAATTTTGCCATGCCTAACTCCTCAGTGATTGTTTCTCCTCTTCTTATTTGGAAACCTTACTTAGTCTTTTGTTTTTCTTTTCTTTCCTCTGGATGTTTTGCTTGTTTGTTTTGCATGTTGGTTTTGGTTTTTTTCTTTTGTTTTTTTTTAAACTCTTATTTTCCTTTTTCTTTGTCACTACAACACACAGGAGTTCATTATATTTTTAAGCATCTCATTTTCCCCCTTCAGTTCTCGAGCACTGCTAGCATGTATTTCAGGTGTGTTAGGGGTATTCTTAATTGCACTCTCTCTTAAGAAGTCTTATGCAAATCTGTTCTGTACTTAATACACTTCTGAAGAGAGGTTTTAATGTTGTAAGTTGAAATTCTTCAATGTTAAATAATGAGAAGTGTGACTTCACATCAGTTTTAACAGGGGACTTCCATAGTTCTCAATGGAATAATTAAGAAAGGAACTGTGGAATATATTATTCCTATGGCAGACTTACAAAGTACATCTCTTTTGAGGCATTGTGTATGTATTTGCACAGGAACAGAGATAATTTCCATGTAGGCTTATATTTTGATTCTCTTGCCCTGTTAATCCAGTTGGTCAGTACAGGGACAAGCTGATAGGGCCGAGTGCAATACTTTAATTCTCTGACTGGAGTTTGGTGAAGATTTCCCGTTTTTAATATTTCCTGCATATTGCTGATTCCTTTTACATACAGCTTTTTTATTATTGATTTCATGTTAGTGTACTAGGAGGATAATTGTGCTAGGAATTGTATACAAAATACATGTAATTTTTTTCAAGGATATTGTGCGACTGCTGTAGGCTATAATTGTTTTGGAAGATTGCACAGAATTCGAGTACTTAGATTCAAAATGAGACAATATTGTGCCCTCTAGGACTCCCAAGATGTATATTTAGATACTGCTTTGCCAAAGACTTCCTACAAAATCTTGGCACGTCCCCCTCATCTCTCTGTTTTTCAGGTTCCCAGCTACCCAGCCAGGACAGAAGTACTCCCTGTCTTTCACCTTTTTGGGGTAGATTGCTGATGTGTTTTGCTTGATTTTTCCCCCAGAACTTGATTCTAGCGATGTTACTTCAGTTCATGAAAACTCTGTCAAAGGCAATACTTTTTCTAGCACTAGAGCTCATGAGCTATTCAAGAGGTGTACAAATCTTTAACCAAAATAATATTAATGCTTTATGAATTATGTGGTCTTCAAGAAAACACTGTTTTCCTAACTAGCACATCCTAATTTCAGAGCTGGAATTGAATGACACTCTGAAAAGAAATGTATCTGGTAAGTTTCTTATGCTTTGCACCAAAGGCATAAAATTTGAACTTTTCCCCCTGTAAACTTAATTCCCTTCATTTAGCCCATAAGATCACTGCCCAGTTATTTTCTTTCAAAAGTTTTTCTCCGTTATGAGAAGATAGGGGTTTTTTATCTGAAGTGTTTAATATACCATATTGTAAAAACTTTCCCAAAAGAATCAATCTTCAGCCTTAAAGGTTATTTCACTTTAGTGAGCAATATCCCATGATTTCTGCTGTGTTTGATACGTTTGAGCTGTGGAGTTGGTAAGATTATACATTTATACTGCATGGATTTTTAATGTTTCACACATTAGCTTTTAAAAATCACCTTCATATTCCCTATATCGATTTTTGTGGGTCCCAACATGCAGCACCCGCTGAGTGGCTTTGCCAGACTCATCTGATGTAAAGATGCCATAGGAATCCTCAACAGGGGCAAAGACAACTGCAGATAAAAAAAACCTAGCATCCAGTTGACCATTTTTCTTAAGGCTTATTGTAAGCTTTTTTTTTTTCTCTTCTTTTTATGATGGCATGCACAGTATAAGTGCCTAAGGGCACGCTTATTATAGACTGTATTTTAAAGCTGATTAAAACTAAATTCTCCATGCCTGTCTGAAACGTATTCCACAGAGAATCTTGTTCATATCGGACGAGTAAAAGGATCTGTTGCTTAGTTAACTAGGTTCACCTTTTACCTCAGCAGACATTTAAAAACTCATATCAAATTTCCATTACACTTCATTTATTATCCACTCTTTCTACTTTCATCAGAGAATGCATTATAATAACGACAACTTTGAAAAGTTTCATAACTAACGTGCGCACGTATGTATATATATTTATATATTGCTATAATTTATTTATACTCCATATAGAAATCAGGCTATCAAGTCTGACAGAAAGATCTTGTACCATAATAAACAGCCTTGTCTTCACAATCACTCTGCAGCACACGTGACTTGGCAAACTGTCAGATGGCAGGATGAAGAGGTAAAGCGCAGAATCTGCAAATTCTGCCTGTGCATGTGGGAATAAGTTCTGGGCTTTCCAAGAACTTCTGGAGAAAATGAAACTTGGCAGGATCCATGCGGAAATTTGTTTCATCTGTTATCATTTTACACTGTCTGTCATCTAGTTTTTGATCACTAAATGAAGACAAAAAAAAGAAATCTGGCCATATGCATTCTATAAATTTCAATTTAGCTATCAGGTATCACACCTGCCAGAATTTTGCTTTTTGCTGTGTTTCAGACAAGGGATGTAATTGTTTGTTTGTATAAACCAATGTTGATTTGGGAAAGTTTATTTATGGTGGTATTTGCATTAAATCTGCTCATTTTCAACCATTGCTATATAAACCTACCACTTGAAATATAGACAATTATGTCAGCTTGTATAGGAAATGTATAACATTAACAAAATTGCAATATTTATACTTACTGCTCCTCTATTGAAATGCTCTGCGCCCTGTAACTGGCTGCTCTCATTTTGAACATGGTCACACTATACAAGTTCCAGGCCCAGATTCCCTTAACAGGCGTGGATGTTGTACTTTTTCACATTTCTGGTTTGTCTGTCCCTGCCAAGCCTTGCTCTGCAAGGATTGTTGGGTAACCAGGTTTGCTGCCCACCACCTCCCCACATGACTCATTTTTAACCACTGAGGCTTCATTTGGGTGAAGTCAGTGGTGAACTTTTGGGTGAATAGCCATTCAGAAATTTCATGTTGTCATGGTGGCTTTGACCATGAAACACTGGCTGAAGCCAGCTCTTTATCACCCACCCTCAGGCACCACAGCCCCACCACAGCTTTGGGCTTTGGTCCCCAAGATGTTGCCCACACCTTCTCCACACCCACAAAGCTTCAATGCACCTGAATGGTAACAAGTCACTCACTTTTTCCTTAATCTCCCCAAACCTAACTCTTCATACCCTTAGGAAGAGGACTCTGTGCAGGGTAAATTTATGCTGTTATTACTCAGCAGGATTAACAGCAGCGAGTTATCTCTCCATGAGCTGTCAAATGTATTTATGCTGGCACTACTTCCCCGGTTGTGGTTGAGGTTTTTTCCTAGAAAAACATAAAAATAAACTTGAAAAATTCATAAATAAATTAATTGCCTTGCCAAGTATCAGGAGAAAGCTAGAGGTAGGTCAGATTTTGTTGGAAAGCACTGATTGGGTGGCAATTCATTTTTCCTTGGTTTCATTTCAATTTCTCTGAATTGTTTCTGTCAAGGAGAGATGGATGGAAATTTAAATAAAAACTGAAACAGAAGTCAGAATGCTTTGCTCTGATTCAATATCTTGATGTTTCAGTATTTTAAATTGAAAGGATTTTTCTGTTTGAAGATTTTTTCTTTACTATTTTAATTTTCAAAATGATATGTTTTCAGGCAGTTCATACTTTCTCATTTTGACTCAGATTTCTTGGAACGGTTTCAGGCTTTTTGGAAATGCTGGAAAATCAGAAAAGCTTCATGTGGTTATACACAGAGTCGAAACATAAGCCTAATGATTTACCCATTTTATTTACTCTTTTCATATTCTCTTCTTTAAAGAATAAATCTCTGAGCTATAATGTGAGACCAGGTATGCAACACAAAATGCAAGCATAATCTATTAAGTATTATTCCAGTAATAAAACACAAGTCTTATAGTAGTCATATTAATGAAACAGTATGATACCATACATCATGCTCTATACTTGAGTTCTGTTAATTTGGATTGCAGGATCATGAAGTCTTTTTCTTTTGTTGTTGTTGTTGGGGATTGGAGGGAAGATTGACAAAAGCTTTAATTTATACCATAATTTTTAATGACACTTCATTGCAAGATTTTGTATTTGCCCTTCGGTGGGTAAGGATTTTCCAGGTTTTCCATTAATTACAGCAATTTTTAAAAGTTCTGATTCATCCTCAGATAAACGTTGGTCCAGGATTTGAGAGAAATATAATTCACTTTGAGGAAATAGGGGAGAAGATTCATAAGGGGAAAGTGAACATCTGTAGAGTGACTTATTGGATAGATGATTTTTTTGAAAGTACCCCACCTGAGTTTTAATGAGAAAGCAGCTATGTGGGAAGTTGTGGGAAGACGGGCCAGTGTTGTCCCTGCACACGTACACCCTTACACTCTGTCCTACCATCCAAAGGTGAGTGCAGCACTCAGTCCCTGGTTCATAAACTTGTTAGCTTCTTAGAGCAGAAAATTTGGAAAAATATCATCATATTAGTGCTAAAACTTACTTGGCATTGAAATTTAAACAATAATTAGCATAAGGTAGTGCTGTTTAGTTTTCTGTCTGTCTTTCTGTCTGTATTCCTCTCCTTTCCTCTCCTTTCTCCTCTCCTTTCTCGTCTCCTTTCTCCTTTCCCTTCCTTTCCTTTCCTTTCCCTTCTTTCTTCCCTTTCTTTCTTTCTTTCTTTCGTGCCTGCCTGCATGCCTTTCTGCCTGCCTGCCTTTCTGCCTTTCTTTCTCTCTGTCTCTTTGACTTCCTGGTATTTCACAAGCTTATGTATAATATGATTTATTGTCATTTCTTTCATGGAACAATGGAAACTTCTGTGCTTCAGTGATATTCAGTTGCTGCCAGCCCCACCTCTGGCTGTTGTATATCTGCTGCCTCAACAGTTCATCTGGTAACGGCGGTGCCAGCGCCCCATTGCCAGGCATATTCCAGCTCACCTTATGAATCAGACTCTTTCTTGTGTGCCTTTCACAGGAAATCCACTTAAGTGTAAAAGTATACAGTGTATTACACCTGCATCTCTAAGGAAACTGAAGCACCATAGGCCTCTGAATAAAACTATTGAGAGTAAAATCTATCAGAGCACGTACCTCATGCTTTTTGAGAAGCTGACAGATTTAATAACTTAAACTCCAGTGCTCTATTCGTAGCTCAAGTTTTTTTATGGTACCAAGATTTGCATTCCAATTAGCGCTTGCAAAGAAAGTTTTCATGTTACCTTGATCGGTAGTATTTCCCCCTCCTCAGTGTCTGACTTATTCCAGTGAGACCGCAGCGATGTGTCAGGAAGAGCATCTCTGTTACCTTCTGATTGAACAAAACTCTCTTAGGCTTCCTTTGAAATCTTGAGGGCTTGTCACTTGAGGTGTTGCTTTTTTAAGCATGAACAAATCTTGTCAGCCTAAGTTGAGAAATCAGCTGTATTTTATCAGCACTTTGGGATCAAACTTCACATCCAGTATTCAGCACTGGGTGCTGTATGTGAGACAAAACTAGAGGTTACAGTCTGCTTTAGGAGCACCATATCTGGTGGCAGGCAGAATCAGTTTCTTACCGTTTACAGAATACGTTTACAAAAAAATAACTCAGATACTGCTATTTGTGTGATATATAAAGTGCTTAATATCTTGCAACACCTGCTTATTTATGTAGGCACATTATGTTGAATTAACTACAGCTTCTTTGACTTAAAATGTGTTGAATCTACACACAACTTTCTAAAGAGAATTAATTGGCATCACAGGTCTTTTGTAATTAATCCTCCTTAAGGCTGAGGTAATGCTGCTTTGCAGCAGGTCTATCACTTACCCAATTACACGCTGATTGCTGCACTCCCTAGTCTTCCATCTGGACATCTGTAGAGCTCTGGGACTCAAAGAGCTGCATGCTCAGTCCCATCTGGAGGAGTGTCAGAAAAGCAAACATCTACAAGATGTTGCTGGAATAAATAAAACCAAGATGGTAATTCCTGCTTCTATTCCCAGTGCCAAGTAAAAAGACTCTGTGATAGCGACTGAACACAGGACAGGACTAAGCCTTGGTCGGTGCTCCCAACACCTGTCCATTTGCTTGGGAAATGGAGAGTGCTTTGGCAGGCCATTCTATCAGTACACACATACAATGTGTTTGCCAGTAGACTGGAAAGTTTCTTAACAGGCATCCAAGAAAAGGTGTCAGGCACCCCAGAAAACACCCTTCCTACATACATACTGAGGTCTGACCAGAATGAGATTTTAAAGAGTGATCATATGACCTGGCAGACAAGTTGAGAGCTCTTCATGCACAGTCATTTTTGAGCCTCTGAGGTGGAGCTTTCAAAAGCCAGGAATGCAAGTTGGGTCCCAAGACTGAGCTGTGTCAGTGCTATAGTGCAGGGAAAGCATTGGGGCTGAAATGCTGTGTGACAACCACAAATCAGAATGTATAGATGAGGGATAATGTTTGAACTAGGAACGCTTAAGAAATTGTAATAATTTTTCAAATATTCTTTGTACTATGGGTGCAAAGTGAGATGCGTGGGTGTCATGAAGGACAGCTCACGGTAAAATAGATGGTTTGTTTATAGCGTGCCCATTTCAAGACAGGTTTTATCCTTAGAATTGTCCTTCTAACCAAGTCGTCTTCTTCCATTTCTGAGGCAGTCATTTCTCGCCCAGTGGCAGCATGAAATACTACAATCCTAGATGAATTTGCGCAGTGCCTGTAGGAAACACCCAGGCTACCCAGTACATTCCCTGCTTGTTGCTGCTGCCTTCCAAGTTTTTCCTTCTCCAGTATTGTAGGCATCAAGGGTATCCCAGTGCTTTAAATTTTGGGGAGAAAAAGGGTTTTCACGTGGTTATTCTGTCACTTCAAATGAGCATCAAACAGCTTAGTGGGATCATTACCTTCTCCATCATAAAATTCTCCAACACTACCTTTCCTCCTACTAGGCACTTGCAGCTCACCAAGTAAAGCAGTGATGTTGCACTTTGTGAAAGCATTTGCAGAAAAATGCTCCAAGGGGGGGGGGAAAAATATCACACACTGCTTTTTACTTCATCCTCCAGATTTCCTTCTCCTGAAATCATAATGCTACTCCTCCAAAACTACAAAGACAAATCCATCTGACTTTGTGAGTGCCAATACGAGACATTATCCTGTTTATATTAAAGACTGCTGTAAGTGAGCAGTGTGTCTTCCAGGCTGCTCTCATGGCAGTTTAGAAATGAAGCTGGCAAAACACAGCTGAGTTACGGGAGAAGCATCATGTCAGTTTAAAACAGCAAGTCTCAGGCCTCCTGCCAGTTCTAGGAGGCATCTTATAAAGCACAGTGAGAAGAATCACAGAGCTGACGCGCAAAAGTTTGCGCTGGGTTCCTTGCCAAAATTGCCAGCAATGAAATCAAACAAACTGAATCTGTAAATGAAATGGTTAACATGGGAATTTCTGTAAATCAGCTTTCGGAAGTGGTGTAGAAGCCCTTGCTTCCATTTAACATAGCCTAGCACTGACTTCTTTTCCTCGGTTTAAAATTCCCATGTAGACAAGCCTAATATGCTCATAAAACATTAAGATAGCTTAAAGTTTGGAAGATTTTATTTTTATCGAGAGTGACTTAAATCAGCTTATTTTGGCCTTTTATACTTTACGTCAGACAGCAAGAAATATTAAATATTTCTTATTTCATCTAGCATCTGGAGCATACACATAAATGTATATATTAAATGCTTAAAACATCTTTTTCTTATAATGTAGACCAATGTGAGAACCCTGAGAAAAGAATAAATTACAAGTCTGCATAACAACCACACATCAGTTTAAAAACCATGTGAGAGCTACGCCTAAAGGGGAGAGTTAAGGCACTGTATGTGGAAGCAGTAACTCTAAAATTTGTATTATTCAAGGTTTAAGTCCCACCATTATAATTATTTTTAATGGTGTTTTTATATGCTGGTGAGTAATAGTTTGTCCACATTCCGGCTTTCATTGAAGGAACTGCTTGTGCAGCAGTTGTGCTGGCAATAACCTCTAACACAGTTATGGTCACTTAATTAAACAATTTGGAAATTTACTTTAGTTGACATTTAAAATTGAAATTTCAAGTACATTATTCTACTGTGTTCTCTCTTGGTATTGTTCAGTAAAATGCTATATTCAAGGAAATCCACGAAATTACAATTCGAAGACTGTGATAAGAATGGATTAGTTTTGTACCATTTTTAGCTCTCATTACAATTTTTGTTGCAAGACTAAGTCTACAGATTGAGTATAAAGTATATCGGGCTTTAAATTCAGTGATAAGTCATTGTTAGGACAGAGAATTTTGTGATAACACGAGCAGAAGATTAATCCACTCTGATGACAGCCTCGCAAGTCTATGAGGAGCAGAACACAGTGCAAGATTTATCCATTGCATTGACAAGGACGGTAAGGGGAATGGGAAATTGAACAAAATTAGTCCATTTGCATGACAACCTGAGACTATAATCATATGGTTCCACTCAAATCTTACAGTAATGGACCATAAAGGAAAAAAACACATAAACAGGGCACATCATTTGAAACTATATTGTACTCATCAACCTTTCCAGTGTCTGTAGAAAACATAATCAGGGAAGAAAAATTAATTTTGGTCTGCTAAATTACACTGTAAATGCAGAGGGGATACAACAGAATTGTTCAAACAAAGTTATTCATGTGGCTTGCATAAGTTTGAATAAATTCATTCTGCTCTGTATTCACAAAGATGAGACTATCAAACTAGATCCTCAGCTTGCATAAAGCAGCATAGTTCCCTTGACTTCAGTGAGCTCAAAATCTTCTCAAAATCTCCAAGGAAACCTTCTTCTTGATAGGGAGGCTTTGAAAATACTGAAATAAAGGATAATTCAAGATACCTAGGGGAGAATTTTAAAGAATGGAGATTGGCAAACAATGTGAAATATAGAATAGCAAAATGTACACATGCATCTTCCACATCTCTGTAGTTCCCTGAAACACACTGGAACTTCTCAACATCTGTTTGTGTGCCCAGATGTTTCTGGAATCATGGCTGTAAGGCTGTAGGGAAGGGATTTGTGAGCTGAGGTCCAGCATATCCCAATTTGAATTAAAGCAGCTGTGATGGACTTTTATGTTTATCATATATATATGTATATACAATAATTCTATAGTTGTTTTATTCTTTATGTAATTAAAACAGTGCAAACTAAGGCATAAAGTAAATATGATCTCATTATTGGAAAGTTCTTAACTGCTTTGTCTAAAGGTCAAAGTCAGAATTACAGTAATTTAGTCATGAACCTTTGCACGTGCTCATCTAATCAGCGGAATCATATTTTAATTTCCTTTCACTATAAATACAGGCATTTCTGTGAAGGAAGTTGCATAGGAATATCTGCATGTCTCCTTTCCTGCAACCTTATGAAAAAGACTATCATATGGTACAATCAGCACTGACTGTGCCATGTAGACATAGCAGCAGTGTATTTTGAAAATACTTAAAATGGTTAATCTGAAAGCATTTGAATTAGTACGTGAAGACTTCGGTGCAGCGGTTCAAGCAGTACATAAACAGACTCATTGTATTTCAGTTCTTGTAAAGACCAAGTCCCATGCACAAGCAAAATTTTCACTGAGTTTAGCTTGTAGGCAGGAATTTATACAGGAACTGCCTGCCATACCTGAGTGTTCACATACTGAACTGTGTATTACTGAGCTAAATATGTATTTCTTCCTGCTTTTTTTTCTGAACATTGCAGACTACATGCCGTTGTGTTTTCTTTGTTATAGTAACAGAACACATCTTAAAACAATTTAGGCTAATCATTCAAACAGTCCTCTGTGAATGTGTCTGTGTGAGAACTTTGATACTGTGTTCACTTGGAGCTTAATGTGGAGCATAGATTTGAATTCACTGAAGTAACTAAAGAGGCTCTTGTCCTTATATACACACTTAACGTAGTACCAATGATACTTAAAAATAATAAGGAATAAAGGATGGGGAGGAATCAAACTGCTCACCAGCTACCTTGATCCAGCCTCTTTTTGACGTACAGAAGTCAAGTCAATTTAATCTCTCTGCTACAGCAACGTTTCTCATGCACTGTCTCACCATATTGCAAATTCCCTGACTCACTCAGAGCCTTTCCTTCTCTGTTTTCCTTTCCTAGCATCTGTATGGATTTCAAAGGTAACCTTCATCTAGGTTAGTGCTTCCGTGCAACACATAACAGAAGTGGTAATGGACTGGACGGGTTCTTAACTGCTATTATAAAAATGTCATGTCTTCTTACAAAATATCATATATTTTTATGATCTTGATTTATGATGTATTGTAAGGCTGAGAGCCCCGGAGCTGTTTAGCCTGGAGAAGAGAAGCCTGAGAAGGGAGCTTATGAATGTTTACAAATATCTGCAGGGTGGTGTCAAGTAGAAGGGGCCAGTCTCTTTTAAGTGGTGCCCTGTGATAGGACGAGAGATAATGGTAGCAAAGTCCAATTACCTTCCTGGGGCTTCGTCTGGGTGTGTCTGGCAGCCTGTTTGTGGGAGCTGTGAAAGTCTTAGTAGACCAGGTTAGCATCTTCACAACCAAACCTGCAGGGAGTCCGTAATCCCAGATAGGACTGAACCAGAATGCCAGGATGCATAGAGCAGCCAACTCATAAGCCTTTTAAGTGGTGCCCTGTGATAGGACGAGAGATAATGGTAGCAGGATTAGTCGGGAGCCAGTGCAGATGGCAATGGAAGGCTGGTCAGGACTGCAAGTTTTTGCTGGACATTGGGTGGACACCAATACAGATGGCAAAAGAGATGTGTCAGAAATGCAGGTCTCTCCTTACTTGTCCTGTGTCAGATTCTCTGCATGAGAAAGGGAGAGGTCTTCCAAAACATGCTCTTAGTTTCTGCTACTCTGTCCCCTCCCTGGAGATTTCCCCTCTACCCCTGAAATGTAAGGTTTGCCTAGAAACATGCAGGTTTAATTTTGTTTGGAGGGATTATTTGTATATGGGAGTAAAATGTGAATTTTCTGCATGCACTTGCACTGGTAAATCTTTAGCACTCAATTGTTTGCAGAAAGTGAACAAGGACTAGTCACGAATGCTGTCAAAATGGAATTTACTTTTAACTTCAAATGAATATTCATGAATTATTTCGTCCGCTATTTGCTCACCACTCATATTTAATGATATGGGAAATGGGATGAATAACAAGGTGCTGAAATTTGCTGACAATACACAATTATTTAAGTTAATATAAACCAGAAAGCAAAGTAAGGAATTTCAGGAGAAGTTAATAAAATCTAAAGTGACTGAATAAGAAGATACCAGATGAAGTTCAGTGCAGACAAGTACACGATAGTGAACATTGGAAGAAATCCTTTGAACTACTTGTACAGATGATGGGGCATGAATTAGGTCTAACCTCTCTGGGTTAGGATGGATGAGAAAGTGAGGACGTGGCAGCAAGGAAAAAAAAAAGCTGCAATCCAGTCCTGGTGAAGAGGGAGTCCAGATTAGAAAAATCTCTTCAGTCCTACTTCAGCCATAACTAGGGCTAATGTTAGATAGAAAAAGTGACCTCTAGACCTCTGTGCAGGAGTACAAGCTGGGGAAAGAAAAGCACTGGATTTATTAATTTATCATTAATTTCTCATAACAGGGATGGAATTACACCAGTTTAAGCTAAAAGGCAACTCTGAAAGGACGCAGTCAAAATAACTCCAGAGGAAAGGGCAGACACGTGAAAAGTGGTCTGAAGGATGCAAGTTAAACAAACAGTTTACTTTCAAAGACAAAAGAGCATCAGCATCATACAAAATCATACGCAACTCCAGGATGGGCATGTTTTGATTTTCTTCAAGACACACCACAATCTAAGAGCCAGGATTACAGAACCAACAAAAAGGTTTAGCAGTGAATAATCAGGTTTAAATTAAGATACTAAGCTTTTCTTTGCAACAACTGGGATAAATTGTTGTACTTGTGGTCTCTAATAGAGAGTCAAACCAGCATACTGCAGGCTTTCATTTTAAATTGCTTCAACAGGGCTCTCCAGAGCTCAGCCATCAACACCCTAACACCACAGGAACATGAGTGGTGTTAGTTCCTCTAGTAGGAAGAAGTTAAGTAGGAAGAAGTTAGTCACCATCCAAGGCAGCAAGAAAGCCAAAACTTGCCTGCACCTTCTATGAACTCTGTGCTGTGTAGTACTGGGGTCTAGAGGAAGCTCTTTCTAGAGTCAATCCAGATGAACAATGTGGTTTGCCAGTTGACTGGGATGCTAGAAAAGCAAACAGATGATAGTGGGAATGCCTGAGGACCTGTCCTTCCTCTTCCTTTTGCTCTTCGGTCTCTTAAAGCATTGTCTATGCTGGCACTGAGTGAAGTGACTTCACTTCTGTGCTGGGGGCTACTGCCAACTTTTCTACAAGCTTTACAACTTCCCAGTGAACTACCATGTTCCTGAAAGCTTGAATGAATCAGAGAGAAAGAATATTACAGAATAATTGGTTTCTTGGCCCATGCATCTTAGAGAACCTTCCACCTAGGAAGGGATAATGCAAGAAATCGGTGATGATACAATTGCTTTTAATGCAGGTGTTTTGTTTTGACTTATAGCACTCTTGGCAGTTCACAGGATGAACTTTCCACTCTACATCCTAAATGATCATCCAAGATTTTCCTCTTCTGAGTATTATTTTGTTCCTCACCACAGTCCTCAATCATTTTTCCTTCTGCAAGAGTTCTCAGATAGGAAATGCACAAATTCCTGAGGGGTCACTGGGAGAAAGAAGGAAGGGATGCAGCTGTGGGAAGGTGGTGAGGAAGGAATGGGGGCAGAGGGAAGAGGGCTCTCGCTGTCCAGGACAGTGAGAAGGGGGGTTGAACACAAAAGCAGCAGAGATCCAGCACTTCTAGGAGGTCAGTTTATTTTTCAGTTATTAGGTTTGTTTTATTTTTAAGCAGGACACTTGTTGCTGTGGGGGACTGAGAGGATGGAAAAGAGCATCTTCTATTCCAGTACTGTGTATACCTCATCAGACCACAGTTGTCTCAATCCCTGTGAACACATCTAGCTGTTCACAGCTCTTGTTCTGCGCCCTTGGGGCCTACATCTCTGCAAGATACCACCCCGTGGCAGCTGGAGGTTCCTGGGAAGACCAAACTCTGAGATCCTGGCTTAGGATCTAGACATTCCTCAATAGACAAGGATGTCAATAAGGATAGAAACCTATGTCATAATTTAACCATTTTTCAGCCTGTTACCTAGAGAGAAAAGATCCGGGATGGCTTTATGGGATATGGATCTGCTGGAATATTGACTGGGATGTTGTGAGGATAAACACCTGGACAGGTTATGACAGTGACTGCCATTGCTTCAAGTCTAAGTCTGTGTGAGGGACAGATGAGAAGTGTCAGAACTCTTCTCCCATGTAAGAAAAAAACAACAAAGAAGTAACTGTGATCTTCCAGGAGCTAGTCTGGTTATTGGTGGTTAAGATTTTAGCCCTGGACTCTAAGAAGCCTTCACTTCTAATGCTCTCGTATAAGATGAGTGTGGATTAAAAGCAAGTGGTGATCTGTCATTTCATTGATGTAATTATTCATGGGGTTCACTCTATTCGTCCTGCAGAGATGTGACTATCATTATAAATACCATAGCATGACCAGCCCCACGAGAATATAAACAGACATGAAAACTGAATTACTTTATCCCTTTTAGCTGTGAGGGTCTTTATACTCAGTCTGTACATCTCTTCGGTATTATAGTAGATGTGGAAACAGAGCCCAATTTCAGGGCAGTTAATACAGCTTTTAGAAACATTGCATTCACTTTAAATTCCCTCATTTCATGACTTCATCCAAGGTAAAGCAAAGAGCAGAAAGAAACTGTCTCTGAACGCTGAAATGTGCCATTTCTTTCACATGGACATAGTTAGGCAGATTTAGTGGGATGTGTGCATGCATATGTTTGTGTGTGTTTGTGCCTTTATTGCTTCAGAATTGCCTAGAGTTACATCATCTCAAGAGATATGTTCAGCCCTGTGTGCTCAGATGGAATATGATGTTTGAACATAAAATTAGAAGGATTCGTGAGGCATTCAGACAGGAAGGTGAGGCAGTTATAAAACAGATGCTAGCACTGCTTTTTGGGCTAGAGCCCTCTGAGGCAGGCTGCTCTGTGATAGACTTGTCTGTGTTCAAAAAATGTTTTCCCTGCATTTTATTTGAAAATAATTTTAACCAACTGTGGAAATTCAGTATTTTGATCTGACTTTTAAGTGCATTTTCGATTGTATCGATATTTTATTGACTAGAAAAAACTCCTATAATTGCTGTAGTGACTAGGATAAATCAAACATTCCTGAAATAGTATAAAGACTATCTCCATTCCTGAAGTGATAGAATTTGGTTTGACACCAATAAATTAATTTGATAATAAAAAATCTCAGCAAGCATCAGAGAAAAATCTTTATCCAAGGCATTTGTGCATCCTCAGTCTGTTTTGCATGCCATTTTCCTTTTGGCAGCAAACTTGGAGATTCAAGAGAACAGGCATTTGTCAAAACAATCAAAGGCTGAAAGGAAAGATCATTACAGTATTTTTATTATTGGCATTAAATATTTATCAGCCCAATTCAGTAACAGACATACGAATGTGCTTATGTGATAGAGATAAATGTGTGTGCACACACACACGTGTGGCTGTTCTGCACATACAGAGTGGATGATTCTGGAGCGTGCTGTTGATGGGTTAGATACTGGAATCTAAGGGTGCTGAATGTGTGTGGAATTCAACAGCAAGGAGGCTGAAGATTTATGAGCCCTATGTGGAGTGTTCATGATCTTTCACTCCTCTCTCAGGATGATCCACAGTGGTCTGAAACAACAGTCTGCAACCTATGGCAGATACATTCGTAAGATGACCATCAGACAACATTGTTTGGGCTCTTGCTAAGTATATACTGGCATACTTAACTTGTAAATTGAGAAAGAAATACATATCCTGATACACCACGCTTGTCTTTCACCACTGTAATATCAAACTGCAAATATGGTGAGATTTTTAGGTACATATTCAGCTAGCAGTACAAATTTGATCGCACCAAAGGAATAAATATCTTTAATACAGTAGCTCATACTCATGTTAAATTAAAAGAAACACACCTAATACCAGGTCTGTTCAGTTTTTGTTTCTTTGCTGGTATGATAGGCAGTTTCTGGAATGAAAGCAGTTGCTCTATATTTATCTATATTTAGCTTTAGAAAACTACCTAAGACTGAGCTCTAGAAAGTGTTGACTTCCCTCCCTTGTCAGCCAGGAGTGTTAGTTTCGTAGCATTGTCTGCATAGTCAGTCTCCTATTTACCTTTAAAACCACTGTGAATAAATGCATTTCTTCATGATGCAAAGCTTAGAAAATACTCAGTATTTCTAAGAGCAGACTGATGTCTTCCTACCAATTCAATAACAAAAAAACCCCAACCCAACTTAAGAATTCTACATTCACACTTAAGATATTGTTACTGCGGTGATCAGTAATCAGAAATGTGTGGTTTGAAGTCAAGCATGTTAACTTGTGTATATTAATTTACTTATGGCCTCCTAAATCAGCCTTGCAAAGATAAACGAGCCCATTTACGAAACGAACAACACATTTAAGTATAGAACTGTGGCTTTGCTTCCCATCTGTAAGAATGGAAAGGCTGTCTTTTGGAGTGTTTCCACAAATCATTTATTTTTAATGCTTCTTTATTTTGAGGCAAGCAGGGGTGGATTCTGCAGCACTGCAATTCCACATTCTTCTACCCTTTTTATTTAGTTTAGAGATATTCTGCAGACTTCCAGAAAGATGCATGTTTGTGCATGTCCCTCCTCCCTGCCTATAAAGACAGGAACTCATTAATACTTCAGTTTTCTGACACCTCAATATTTTTTCTCAGCATATTTTGAAAATTTTGACAGTACAAATTTGGAAGTGTCTGCTTTCTTATGTGTTCACCTGCTCATCTCCATTTGTTTAACTCCTTATTTCTATATGCCAATAGATATTATCAGTAAATCCTCCTGGTTTAATCTCCAAAATGCCTCAGAAATCTCCCCTTTCCTCTTCATTCTCCCAGTAAAATCTTTGTCAAGTCCATCCTTCTCCACATGTACTGCGACCTTGCTGTCTTCAGCCTCTAAATGACACTCACATTAGCCAGTTTTTGAAGTAGTCTAATGCAAAAGTAATCCACTGCTCCCAGTATTGAGATCTCATTAAGATATTCCTAAATCCCTCTTCTTCACTGTCTCCTTATTGCCTTCTAAATCTGATCGAAGCTCCTTTTATCACCCAGAGTTCCTCTTGACCTAACATTCCTTCTTCTGTCCTTGCTCTGTTCTTCCACACCTTTCTTCTTTACGTGCTACATCCTCACTCATTGCTGGTCACAGTGTAAACCATCCACCAATTAGACCTGTGCACTGCCTTTGATGTCATCCTATACCTGTGGGTGGAGTAAGTAGCTCAGCAATACTATTCCAGATGAAAAGTATCCTGATATGATTGGCAGAGAGTCCCCTTGATATTGTTTGAACCACTGACTACTAAAAATTAAATTATTGTGTGCCTTCCTAGCCAAAAAGAAAGGAGGCATTTGTCTTATGGTGAGATTATGCTGGTTTTTTTCTGAGTCATCCACAATTTCTCCTGTGTCCTTAGGCCTGGAATCGGAGGAGGAATTAAAGATTTTACTGTAAATTTACTATCACATGACCCATCAAATGATCCCCAAGCAGTCTATGTGAACACTCCTTGCATAAAGCTAATGTCTACATTAAATTGAAATGTACATCTCTAACTTTTCAAAAATATGTTTCAAACTCTTAAGATCCAAATTTTAGGTTGTAAACTTATTGCTTTCTTCACTTCCTTACTATTAAACACTTCTTAGCTTGATTTTGGGGAGTAAAAAGATATGGGACAATAAGATATAATTCCTGCATTACAGGTTTTCCAAACCCAGCCCATATTAGTCCACTGAAATTCAGCAGCAGGATCTGTAAGTTATTTCAGACAAGCCCATCTTACAGCCTAGCACATGTCAGCATGAAGCACAGGACATGCAGAACAAAGCTCCTTCCCCTCAGTTCATCTGACTTTCTGTTCCTCTGTGTCTCCGTGCATTAGATTACAGGAAAACTTAACAAAACAAACTAACTCCTAGTCCCTTCCTCTCTTACCATTTCAGAGCTTTCATGGGGCACTGAGCGTGGTTGTTGTTCTGTTCTCCGAGAGTGC
>WTSP01008684.1:219627-267029 GCA_025331215.1 Actenoides lindsayi
GTTCATTGGGCGTTTTGGTCCTCTGTGTGTCCGGCTATTAGATTAAAGGCAAACTTAACAAAACCAACTAACCCCTGGTCCCTCCCTCTCTTACCCTTCCCGTCCCCCCCCCCCCCCACCCCCCCCGCACAAAACCAAACAGGAATAAAAGAGTCTTCCTACACCTGGACCCTTTGTTCATTATTCTGCAGTTCATCAGAAATGAACATCCGTTTACTGGAGCTTCCTCTCTCTTTGTCAAGGTGCTACAGAAGTACTTTGTGCCAACTAGACACCTACGTGCTATTTCTACACGCCTCATGTCTCCCTGGCCCCGAGTAGAGTTTAACCCATTGAACTTCAACCAGCAGCCATCAAGAAGCTGGAAAGTGATGTCAAGTAAATAATACCTAACAAGTTTAGAAAAAAATGGTGCCACATCCACATCTGTGGATAATTCCAAAGATGTTTTGTCACAACCACATTTCACAGCCTCACATCTGTTTTATTTCCTTCAGAGAACAGCACACCTGTTTGTGCACATCCCTCTGCTTCCATCTATAAAGACAGGCATACCTACATCAGTGCTTCTGTTTGACAGCGTATGAGTCGTCATCTCCAGGAACCTGGGCAGTGATGGTGTGTACATCATCCATAACAAGATTAGAGGACATGATGCCATGTCCATACATAACATAAGTACATGCTGGAGTCACGTTCATTAGGATGCTATAATGAGGGTAGAATTGCTCTCACATGGAACACAAAGACATGCCAAATGTGTTACCAGATTTGCTATATTGGATATATCCTATTACACAACATCTTGTTTCAGTCCCATAAACTCAGAAACTTTGCCTCCTTCAGCTCCTGAGATTCAAAGCCATACAACTGCCTTCCTGCCTTTTTCCTCTCTGCCTATACATCTTTGTTTTCTTCACAAAGCAGAGTTCAGTGGATTTCCTGTACCTCCTCACAGGCCATTGCCCTTAAAGCAACATTTCTCAACCAGAGTAAGGATCTTTCTCAAAACCAAAGCAAACAGTAGGAAGAACTGCAGTCATCCAAGGTTATCTCAAAAAAAAAGGGGTCTTTGGGCTCATATATACCCAGCTCACCAGGAAAAGGTGGAAGGAAGCATGTAAACCGTTACCTCCGAGCTCATAAACCCTGAGCTAGTTACTAATCTCCTCCACCTCTTCCTCACCCTCCCTGGTCTACTTCACCATTCTTCTGCTGCTCCTTTACTCCTGCCAGCAGGCTTCAGCTCACCCCTTCCCCAGGCACTTCCCAAGCGTCTCCTTTAGTCCATGCTCCTCTAACCCACTCACCCCCAAACCTTCTCTGACATTCCCTGCAAGACTCAGGGTTCTGCTTTTCTTTTACTTTCTTACTTATTCCCTTCTCATTTCTTCCGTACTTGCCAGGTCCTCAGCCCCTCCTGACCCTTCCTGTCCTGCCAGCTCTCAGGAGCTTTTGGAAACGTGAAGCACGGGACAAAGGGCAACGTCAGGGCTGTGCCTGCACCAGGAGGTCTCTTTCCTGATAAGCATGTGTGCTTATTTTGCTCATGGTCATACATTTTAAGGCAGGGAGTTTTTTTCTGTGACACAGGAGCTCTGCACCAGGCACCGTACAGCAACAGCATCACCAATGAAACTGCTGCCATTCCTAGGTAGGTGAAATCTCCTTCCCTGGGGAACAGGTGGCAGGTGGGAAGGGAGTGGGGTCTAAGCTGCTGAGTACATGAGATTAGGTCCCCATAGATTTGGTCAGTGCCACTGCCAGGTTCAGTAATTGCATGGTTAGGATCACTGCAAAACCGGATCCCACAAATGCTAGTCTTTATCTCACTGTGAGCTTTGTTCTGCGAAAAACAGAAACTGTGTGGGTTTTCAGGGGTTTGGGGTTTTTTTCTCTCTCTGTCTGCTTGGGAAATTTTTAGATTTTACGTGTTATGAACAGCAAAAAGACAACAGAATCCCACAGGTTTCTGTTTTAATCTCTGGAAGATTGTCTTCTCTCTCAAAAACAGAGAAAAAAAGCTGAAACTTGATGATACCTAAAATTATTTGAATTATTTTTAATTGTTAAAAATTGTGTGTAATTTTTAGTCTTTTTTTTTTCCATAAAATTTTAATTTGTCCAAGAAAATGATGTCTCAGTGAGATTTCCTGAAGCAATGAAACCCGCAATTGTAGCACTAGGCAAACAAGTATTCAGAATAATGTTTGGATAGAGAAAAGCAGAAGTGCAAGGGAAGGCAGCATCCAAAAGACCATCTTCTGCAACTTTTGTTATGTTCTGCTAAAAATTTCTTTTATTTAAATCAAAAGCTTACTTTCCAAGCTAACCACCTCATTTCCAACCTATTACAGTGTGTATAATTATTCAGTGAACTGTTAGTTTTCTCAAAGAGAGAGATCCCTTTTTCCTTTGTGTTGAAAACCATATGCATTCACACAATGTGAAAGCAGTTATACCACCTAGGAATCACTGGAGAAGAAAGAAGACAATACTTTCCTAACATGGAAACAGTATTTTAAGAGATTAAATTTAAATAATTTGGATAAGCTGTTAAACCCTAATGTTATAATGCTGTAAATACCATGACGTGTCATTTTAATCTCTTAGACTATGCATTTGTGTTAGCTACACAAGTATGGAAGTGCTTATAGAAATAAAAACTCTGACCAGGGGAACCCTCTTCAGTATTTTTCACTTTATATGTGTAGGGCAGTTTAGGTTCCTCTCAATACATAATTCAGAGTGCAAATAACTGTCTTGTGCTTTACTTGAAAGCACTAGAGAGCTTTGAAAGCCCTTCAAATGTTTTCCTCAGATTGCTGAGTAACTTCTGTGTTGTTTACCAATTTTATACCGGTTGAGCACGTACACATGTTCTTAATCCAAAGCAGTGTTTGCTGTTTCTAGCCCCTGGGTGGTTTAACCAAAGAAGTCCCCGTAGTTGGTCATCATTGCCCCATCCTGCGATCCAGCTTAGTCTGTGGTTAAGTTTACTTAATTTTGTGGATACCTTTTGCCCAGATCTGATTTTAGAGCTCAGAATGAAGTTTTTAGATAAAGAAACAAGTCTGATTTTCCTTTATTCCAGTTCTGATTTTCAGTCTGCTGGACTATGGCTGCACTTCTGCAAGCTGCAACATGACATGCCACAAAGATGCCAGGTGTGAAGTTCAGGGTGGGACAACAGGCTGCTATTGCTCCCAAGGATACACAGGAAATGGCATAACATTCTGTTACGGTAAACAGATTTTACCTGTATACATTTTTGTAATGTACTTGCTTGAAAAACTCACTCAAAAGCCCATTAGCTCAAGGATTAAACTTTATGTCACAACACCTTACACTAACATGTTCTTAAAACCAGAAAACTTCAGCAGTTTCTGAGAAATTCTATAACTTACTTTCAGCCTCATCATTTAATATAAAATATTGTGCATCTTAGTTGAGTAAGACCTGTTTTCCAACTCTCCTTTTCCATGAGAGATGCTATCTCCTTTGATTTAGCTTCAGCAATTTCCTTTGTGACTCAGGACTTCCGAAGCTTGGAGTTGGCAATGACTGCAACTTTACATCCCTCACATCTCTCACACACACACACACACATAGTGCTAGGCCACTACAGCTGCTTGGAAGGGAAATATGCCAGAAGTCCTACAGAGAGGTTTACCTCTGGATACCTCTATCTTCCTTCCAAAGAAAAGGATAATCTCCCTGCCTTTGCTTTTGAGGTGTTATGAATAGCCGTAGTACTTATTTCTGCTCTTAGCTATAGCTATGCCCAGCTTCAGGCAGGCTGAAATTCATATGAATCTTGTCAGTTTTCAGTGTTCTGAGAAGTAGTTATGAATATTGACCACCTGTCTGGTCAGTTTTTGTATTTCATGCATCTTGGGATATTTATCAGAAACAAGCACTTTGGTTTGGTTTGAGCAAAGGTAAGCAGCCCACCTTGAGTTTGAAGATTTATATCTGATTTGTCATGGCATACTTGGAAGTGTGCTTGTTTTAGGGAAATTTAGAATTTGAAGACCTTTTTCCTAAGAAGGCTTCCTACCCTTTTATAAGCTGGGAGTGCTTATAGAGAAATATAGCTGGCTAAAATAATACAGTAAGGAATCATAGAATAACTTCATTTGAAAGAGACTTCTGGAGGTCATGTGGTCCAGCTCCCCACTCAGAGCAGGTCCAACTTAGAGAAGGTTGCTCAGGACCTTGTCCAGACAAGGTTTGAGTATCTCCAAGGGTAAAGACTACACACCTTTCTGTGCCCCTCTTCCAGTGTCCCAGTACCATAATTTTGAAAACATTTTTTTTTGTTATATATAGTTGCAGTTTCTCTTGTTGCAGCTTTTAACTGTTGCCTCTCATGTCCACTTACCACTCTACATTTCTAATAATGGTTTAGCTTTATCTCCTCTGTAAACCCCCATGACCCCCTACTAGGTAGCTGCAGACAGCAATGATTTCCCCTTTGTCTTCTCTTCTTGAGCCTGAACAAACACTGTTCTCTCAGCCTCTTCTGTGCATCAGGAGCTATGTAGTCACTAAACTTATTTTAATTTAATGCTATCCTTGCCTTAAATATAGGTCAATCATTATTTGTGCATTGAACTGGTCAAAAGAAAATAGGAAGAAACAGCCTTCACCACACTAGTATTGTATCTGAGCTACTTCGGTTTTACTACCATGAGCAAGCTAGTTGATTTGCAAGTTAAGTACATATTACATTTGCAGTCAAGGGCCTACACTTGTGAAAAATGCAGAGAAAGAAGAAAAACCAGTCACTTTTTAGCAATACTACCTGGAACAAATCAAACCAGCATTTACTTATCTACCATGATCTTGTATCCACTACATTTACTGTACTTTTCTAGAAAAGTTTGATTATGAGTCATTAATTAAATTTACACTAAAGATACCTGTTGTCCTTCACTGACATTACTGATGTTCTGAAATCCATCCATTATGACATTATTAAATCCACTTGTGTGAAGATGGATTTATCTTACTTTCCATGTTCTTTTTTTTCTCTTCTAGTATCTTCTTCTTGCTTCCTCTTGCCTGCATTTTCTTAGGGAAATCTAAATTCAAAATTTATAAAAGCATTTATTGATTATTTAAAGAAAATTCAGTACAGTGAAATATACATTCACAAATCTTGTGAATCAATTAATCATTTATTAAGAATTATACTGTTTGGATACTCAATCTTTAAAATAAAATTTCTGATCTCAGTCCAGGCAAACCAACTACTGGATTTATTTGTAGTGCTTTGCAGTTAAGTGGCAATGGTTTGAAGCAAGCCTCATGTCAGGAGACCAACGTTTTCTTTGGTAAAATATCTCAAACACCAAAGTCACTTACCCTTCAGCTAAGCAACAATGCTGGTATCAGAACTGCTGCCCCTGGAAGAGAGATGACATCTCTTAGGGCAGCATGTTACACAGTGCATTATTAATGTTGTGCAGCCGTCCTCTAATAGCATAAACAAGTCACCTGAATTTTAATTGGGTGGGCTCTAAAAATGAGTAGAACTATAGGCTAAACCCTATAATCACAGAATCACAGAATGTTTTTGGTTGGAAAGGACCTTCAAGATCATCCAGTCCAACCTTTGACTCAACACTGCAAGCTCACCACCAAACCATGTCCCTGAGCACCAGGTCCACACGCCATTTAAATGCCTCCAGGGATGGCAACTCCACCACTGCCCTGGGCAGACCATTCCAATGTTTGGTAACCCTTTCAGTGAAGAAATGTTTCCTAATATCCACCCTAAACCTCCCCTGGTGCAGCTTGCAGCCATTGCCTTTTGTCCTGTCACACGTCACCAGGAAGAAGAGGCTGTACCCCTCCTTGTTCTAACCTCATAAATAGTTTAGAGCTACAGAAACATAAAGCAAACCTTCAGTTATTTAATGATACGTGAGATGTTGCTGTTCTGGGCGGCGATAGCAGCAGGTGCATCTGCTGTTCTGGAGATAGCTACCCATTGTTCTTCAGTTCCTAATCTTGGGTTTTTGCAACAATAGTCCAGTCAGCTTCAAAGGACATCATCAATTATGTCCTAATAAGAGCATTTTCTAAGGAGTATATATGGTATGTCGTGTGTTACCTATTTGTCCTTTTAGTTATTTAGGCAGGTTGTGAGAGTCGTAATTACTGACAACAACATTAGTAATTTGCATAGCGTAGAACCAGCTTCGTCACTGTGCTTATCCTGGTAAACAATTAAACCAGAATAGCAGTTGTTTTGAAGGTTTATTCTGGAACAAGCAATTCAACTTCTTTTTCCTTGTAAAAATAGTGAACAACAAAAAAATTCTGGGTTTTGGGTTAGTTCTCTTATAGCTGGAAAACTGTCCCTTTTTATTTATAGGCACATTCTCAGTGTTTTTAAAAGGCTTACATTTGTTTCTCTACTTTCACTTGCTTGTAACACCTCTTAAATACTTGTAAAAGTTATTTCTTTGCTAGCTCTGTCTTTTCAATGTGATACACTTAGACATTTTCCCTTGAGTTTACTGTGAAGCAAAAGGCAATAATGCCCTGTTACATTTATTTCCTAGCACCATTATTGATGAATCATGAATCACTGATGTCAGCATACCTTAGGAATGGGGTTTGTTAGTTTTTACTTTGCTCCCTTTGCCAGCTGGCTAAGTGACTGCAGAGAGCTCAAGATTATTGGATTTGCTGTGTGTAGATAAAGACATATAGATATGAATTTAATTTCCTGGTGTCAGAGTCATGGCTTTTAAAATAATTATCCTCTTACAATCTTTCCCACAAGATTTCAACCACTTTAAATTAGGTCATGGTTTGGACTTTCCAAAGGCATACTTTGGCCAGTCTAACAAAAAAAAAACAAAACAAAAACCCAAAACAATCCTCTTCATAACCCTTTTTGTCTTCAGTAAGAATATGTGTAGGAATGCACAGTCAGGAGAATAACTGATTGTAGGATCTGGCCTCTTTTATATATTGGAATTATAACTTACAATAGCAATATATTCCTTCTGTACAGTATCTTCCAGAAAGACATAAATGAGTCACCTTGTCAAGCTTTACATCTCTGAGGTACAAAATACTGTCCCATTCTTCTTACTACCTCTTTTGGATTTATATACCTTTATGCAGTACAAAATGAGAGAGAATGGCCTCTGAAAATACAACTATTTGCCTTTTAGGACTCTGTTCTTGTGCAGATGTGTATTCTGAATGCAATGCATGAGGCTTTAGCTTCACATTATCATACACCTAATTGAAGTACCACAGCTAGAGTTCTTGGCATAAAAATAAAAACATATCCAGATAAACCTGAATCATAGACAAGTTAACTTCCTCTTGTGCAAAAATGCTATGGATTCTTTACAGATAAATAACGTATAGTTGCCACTTTTGTAAATCTATTTCTGTGTGTAAAAAGAGTTGGGCATATAAATTAGGTGTTGCTCATAATCTCGGCTTTCTTCCAGAAGAAAATTAAAGGAAACAAACAGAATTTCAGATCCTTTAGAGAGGATTGGTGTGGAAGTAAAACTTCATAGAAGCCAGTATTTTATTTTTAAAACAGAGGGAAAAATGAGTTGGCATCATTGATGCTTTCCTAAGCAGCTCTGCTGTTTCAATACTGGCTGCTTCTTGATTGCTGACTGCCAATTTGCTGCTTTGCTGGCACACTGCAGCAAATTAAAGTAAACAGTGTGATCACAGTGTTTACTTTAACTTTCTAAAATACGGAAGGAAAATGAAGCAGTGATGTTTGTTCCAGGAGGGTAGACAGGCAAGCAGGAAAAGTCTGAACACAATATCCCTCCCAGATAGCCCTGCACAATATTCCCTTGTAAATGTCACTTGCAAATTAAACTGCAAAATTAATCAGTCTTACTTGTAAAATAGTTACAGCTCTTCCAGAAATAGGGAGCAAGGACTTGGGCTATCACAGAAACTTGGTATTGAAGCAAGGCACTAACTCTCTTTTTGAAGTACGGTATAGGAGGATTTATCCTTTTCCAGAGGCAAAAAATACATCAATGCAATGTGATATTTTATATCAAAATACAGAATCCCTGCTAGAACACAGGGCAATTTCTGTAAACTCAGATGAATCAAACTGAAAACCTGCTCAGTATGTGAACACACACATGCGCTATTTTCTTGTTTTACTGAGGGTCATACGGCTAACTCTCTGGCTTTTACCAGCTGTAAGAAGGAGCTTTCCTGTGAGACATCCACTCCTTACTATAAGGTGATACTGCTGTGTCCCACCATCAACTTTTATTGTAGTCACTGAATTTGTTTTGATTCACTGGTGTCACCATTGCCATTCTGCAGCACCCAGTAAGTGTAGAATTTCAACGGAATTTTTACCTTTAAAATGAAGATGGCTATGTAAATGCACAGTGTATAATCATTTCATTCTATCCAGAAGTGTCCATCAATAGAAAACGTTCTAATCCAAATGCTGGTTCACCAGAGAGTAGTTGCTGTGGGGTTTTTTTGTTATCAGCAGGCATACATCACTGGATGTCACTTCTGTGTTTACCAAATAGTATGAAATCACTGATATGGAAGATCCAATCCACACACTCCCTAAATTCATTTCACTGCTATCAGTTACCACAAGCTATAAAAAGGCAAACTGCAGCTGCTCTAGCATAGCACAGCAGGAGAAAGATATGCTTTAGCCAAACACACTCAACCGGACTCAACACAGTGGGTGACAGCTTGGAAGACTAGGGATGTGCTACCACTACCACCAACCCCCAGCCCTTTTGACATGCTCATCAGAGACTCTGCCCTCATCTCTCACTCCTTTTTTTCCTTTCTCTCTCTCCTCCTGTGTTCCCCAATCTCTGCTGTTTCACCTCCAAATTCTGCCGGATCTTTGACATGCTTTGGAGCATGGTAAAAGCAGAGCACAGCCTGTGTGAAAGGCCAGAAGCCATCTTCATATTCACAAGTTCTACTGCAGGTTTAGATGTCTGGCTTTTTAGTAATCTCAAGGAGTCTTAGAAGATACTATCCTGTTTGTTGCATATGTAGGCATTGTATTTCACGAAGACTCCATCTCCAGGGTTCCTCTTCAGGGGCCAGAAATCTTTTCTTCCCTTCCATGTCATCAATCATAATGTAGCTAAAGATTTTTCACCTTTTCTTGAAGTGTAGAGATTAACTGCTGAGCTGTGCAATCTTTTCCAGCTGAGGTATCTAGGTACCATGTTCTGGATTAAACCTGTGGGTAGATCATGGCATTGAAAAATCTGGACAAATTAGTGAGGAGGATTTGGTATTCTGGTGCATGATAGTCCACTTGCTTGTGGGTGTTAGTGTAGCAGGTTCCTGGCCACTTGGAGACCTCCGTACAGCTTTAGGTATGGCTCTGGCCTTTTCATGTGCAAGATGTTACACTTTTCTGTGAATTTGGGCAGGGTTTGATGGCTGTGATGTATGTAGACTGCTGGGGACTAACCAGCTGTTCCCTGCTTGCTTTCCAGTTGCAAAGGACAGAGCTGTATTTATGTTCCTGAAAAAAAAACCCATACCCTTGAGTAACATTGTTCATTAACACTGGTTTTGTGGCGTTGACTTTACTTTTTATAACTGAAATTGTTTATTGTGATTAGCTACTACTGAAAGTATATTTTAGGTGTAGCTTTTAAGGGTGGATTGGGAATTTGAAGGGGGAGAGCGCGTTACAACAGTGCGGGGTGATGCATGAGGACGTTAGTCAGCAGGAAAGCAACACAAGACATTTGAAGTAACAATACAATCCTGCTGAATGAAACACAGTGGAGACTGTCTTACCCCAGTTGTCTTACCTCTAGTAAATGGCTGAGCCCATAAAATTCTGTCTCACCATTTGATATATTCAAAATGCCAAATCCAGTTTTCTCAGATGAAAAAATCCCTCCCGGTTTCTCACTTGAAGGAGATAGGCGGAAGTCTTCAGAGGGTTATCGCTCCTTCTTACTGCCAGAAAACACAGTTTGTCTGGGCCACAGGTACAGCCCACTATAACCATTTGTAAAATGGACCCTGACTTTAATGAGCCTTGGACCAAGCCCATGGTAGGCTCATTATGTTCACAGATTTGAGGAAAAAAAATAAAAGGGGAGGGGGGGAGAGAAACAACAACAAAAAAAGGCAGCTCTATCTTTTTTCCATATATTTTGTTTACATTTTCTTGAAACGATACTTTGAGCATGACTAAAACACAGTAATGCCTTTTTTTAATGGGCCAGGAAGAAACAAAACTTCCTCTTGCTACATCTTTAATCATATCCAGTCTCTTTCTTAAAATAGTTCTGTGTGCATCTAAAAAGAGTTTTGAAGCTGTGTGTAGATGATGTGGTAGAAAACAGTTGTCTCTCTCAAAAATGTACCCAAACTTTCATTCTGATCAGCAGCACATGGGTGGTTTCTTATTTGTTTAATCCAAAATGTGTTTTAACCCTTGCCAAATAACACTAATTTCCTTTCTTGAGAAAATAGGGGGGTTTTATCCTGCTTTATGGTACTAAGAATCAATCAATATGTTGCATGTTTAGAGGATGTGGGAAAAATCATTTAAGGAGCTTTAAACTTATTATCTCAGAGTCTGCTTACTTCATGTCTAACAGAGATAGGATTTGCTTCTTGCATCTCTAGCATCTGAAGCAGTCCCAAAACGTCCAACAGTAACAATATATTCTTCTCACTTGCTGAAGTAAAAAGATGGAAGGTTTTGCCGGAACATGTATATACTCATACACATGTATTAAATGTACACAACCATGTCTGCAGGGACCTATGTATAAGTAGGCAGGAGAATAAAAAGCAACCTTTTCTATGACAAAAACAATGTAAAGCAATCTGAAAGTTGTCCGGTTTGCTCATTCTTTGGTTGAAACTAGCTGAAAGTAGTTGAAATCCTGGGAACACCAGGATTTATTGCAAAGAAATTGCTTCCATAAAATCCACTTCCATGAGACATCTTCTGTACCTAGGTTTGCATGCAGTAGAGCCCGCTACCGCTATTGGATTCTCCATCTGCCTTTGGGCTATGAAGTTGGTGTTACCTGGGTAACAAGGAGGGTATTGTAAGGAATTAGACACAGACAATGATGTCATTTCTGCCCAGCAACACTGATTTATATATAATATCCCACTAATCTGGCATACTCATTCTACTTTCGTCCCTGTTCAATAACTCAGAGAGTTCAATAGTAGAAAAGTGTTGTCTTTAGGATTGGTTTTCCTTTATTTTGACTTTTGGGGGGGGGGGGGAGTATTGGTTTGTTTGTACTTCTGTTGTTGTTCATTTGTTTTCCTTTTTTTTTTGTTATCCAGAATAAACTGGACAGGAGTGCTGAAGTTGTCTGTAACCTCATTTTAAATGTGTAATTTATCTAGGACGATATGTTGGTGCACAATTTTTCTGTGTATGACTGTGAAAAATTGCTAACGGAGCTGCTGGCAGACAGAATATCAACCCCTGCTCAGCCCTGTGTGTATGAAAGAGTTTAAGAAGGTAATTGACACTTTGGGCCTCTATGTGCCAAAGAAAGAGATAATGACGTTCTCCAAGAAGATTAAAATCTAACCAAACATTGTGCTCTAAATATAGAGTACAAAGCCAGGTGATTGTGAAAATGCTGCTTGGCTGCAGGAGGAGGAGGAGGGGGCTGAGGGACTGCAATTCTGCACTGTGTATTTTTCAGGTACACAGATTTAATTTAGAGATTATGACTTGAAAATGAAATTTACAGTATGTGTGTTTTTCAGCGATAAGGAATTGATTTTGTGACCTTGGTACACACTAATTGAAATATCTGGCACTGCGTTTTGTTGAGGTTAAAGGAAGCCATATATGCCTGGAACCGCATTCTTCTTTCACCTTGAACTGCACAGTTAATCACAACCACAATCACTGGCAGGAAGGAAGCTGCTGTTTTGCTGTGGTACAAGGAAGCTGAATAATCTCTATTCATTGTCTAATGGATAGGTTGTTGCATGATTACTTCGGGCTGAGTTTAAGAGATTCATGATAACTTTAAAATGGAGGCTTCTGGTGGAATTAACGTGCAATGAGCACCAGGGGCTAGAGTTTCACCTGCTGCTTCAGGGCAGGGCTGAGGGGTCTTCTGTTCTGCTCTGCCCGCTGCAAGCGTGGCTGCTTATCTAGGGCTGAGACAGCTGTGCCAGGAGGGGACCTGGACAGGCTGGAGAGGTGGGCAGGGAGAAATTGTGCAAGTGTAGAGTCTTGCAACTGGGAAAGAATAACCCCAGGTGCCAGTATAGGCTGGGGACTGACCTGTTGGGAAGCAGCATAGGGGAAAGGGACCTGGGGATCCTGGTGGGAAGCAGGGTGACCATGAGCCAGCAATGTGCCCCTGTGGCCAGGAAGGCCAATGGCATCCTGGGGTGTATCAGAGGGGGTGTGGTTAGTAGGTGGAGAGAGGTTCTCCTCCCCCTCTACGCATCTGGAATGTTGTGTCCAGTTCTGGGCCTCTCAGTTCAAGAAGGACAGGGAACTGCTCGAAAGAGTCTAGCACAGAGCCACAAAGATGATGGAGTGGAACATCTCCCTGCTGAGGAAAGGCTGAGGGAGCTGGGTCTCTTTAGCTTGGGGAAGAGGAGACTGAGGAGTGACCTCATTAATGTCTATAAATATGTAAAGGGCGAATGTCAGGAGGATGGAGCCAGGCTCTGCTCAGTGACATCCAATGATAGGACAAGGGGCAACGGGCACAAGCTGGAACATAGGAGGGTCTTTGTAAATAGAAGGAGAAACTGTTTCATGGTGAGAGTGACAGAGCCTGCAACAGGCTACCCAGGGAGGTTGTGGAGTCTCCTTTTCTGGAGACGTTCCAAACCCACCTGGACAATGCATTCCTGGGTGACCTGCTCTAGGTGATCCTGCTCTGGCAAGGGGGTAGGACTCAATGATCTGTTGAGGTCCCTTCCAACCCTGAACATTCTGTGACTCTGTGATCCAAGGAAGAGGCATTCTTCTTCTTTCCTGCATGCTGTTCCAGTGGCTCTGCCCTTGGACTGTGATTCCTGGGCATCCTCCTGCTTAAAAGGCCAGCTGTAGCTTTTAAGAGTAGCTGCTATGCCCTGTGCTATGCCCCACCGCTGGTGGATCTTTGATTTAATATGTCTGCTTTATTTAACTGGGTTTCTGTCTTAGCTTAGGCCTATACAACTGTGACAGTCTAAGGTGGTCTATAAACTAGTGTGGCAGGGTGCCCCATTATTTTGCCTGTTGCTTAATGCTACACATTTGTTAGGTTGGCATAGGATCATGTTTTTCAAAAGGAAAATGAAAGCCTCTGAAAAGCCTTGACAATAAGTGGTTATTTGTTCAAAAACAGCCAAGTCCAATCTTCGTTTATGATAGTAAGCTTCACATAATGGTGTTGCAATAAAGAAAAACAGCTCTTCAGGATATGTATTGGCTTTTATGTTTTATCTGTAATGGAAGCTCTGCACATAGGCGGCAATCTACATATGTTACAGTGAGGGAGAACATAAGCATAGATGGTGACTTGCATGTTTATCTATTTCATATTTATTTGTTGCAAAGTGTCTGAAACTCAGTTTTAAAGAATGTGAAATTAGGCCGAGGTATTGCAGTTGTCATTCCCCAGAAATGTGCCAAATGAAGACTGAGAGTAAAGGTGAATTCATCCCACACCAGAAGACCACTGCTTCTCTCCTGCCCCATTTGCACAGAGGAACTGCAGATCCATTCCCACAACTGTTGCGCTGCCTTCTCCTCTTCAGTCCCAGCTTGGGAGACAGGCTAGTGTTCCTCACTGACCTTCTAATACTGTAATGGTTTTAGGGTATCCCCAAAGGTCAACTGAGCTGAGACAGCACAGACCTGGCACGCAGCTTGCATCAGGAGTCTCATGGAGGGCAGGGACTTATTGCAGCAGTGACCTCTGCATTACATGAATGTCTTCATCACTTACTCTGTAGCATAAGAGGCCCTAAAAAATGCCACATGAACTCTCCTTTGGGATGTTGGCGTGGACTGAAAGAGAACTTCTCCTAAGTTCTGCGGGCCTAAATAGGAGCTCTAAGCCTTGCATTAGTTCTTTGTGGTGATGGGAAAGGAATAGATGGGAAACTGTATTACAGTGGAGGCTTTGCCTTTCTTTTTGTCTTGAATAAATAATTTTAGTGGGTAGCATTGATCCTGAGGAAGCTCTACCTTTCAAAATCAGCCTGTAAGAAGCTCAGAAGGGAGAGCAGCAGAAGCTGGAGTTGCTCAGATGATCAGGCTTGGGGACCTTGTACCCATCCAAAATGTTTCATTATTTAGACCTATGACAAAGTCTGCATCAATTCATAAATATGACCCACTGCGCAATATAAAAATATTGATATTTCTGTCCTATTGTGGAAAGGATATCTGGTGCATCCAGAAAGTATTTCATCTCCTTAGTATCACAGAGAAAATGGAAAAGGCAGATAGCCTTCAGAAGTGAAGGACTTGAAAGCAGAGATGTGGTGAAGTTTCTAGAACTTAACATAGCTTTTCATCTAGGCCAATCCAAATAGAAACTACATGGGGTGGCCATTGTAAATGAAGCAGAGATGTGACTTGGCTACTTTTTTAGGGTTGACGTGCAAATCTTGCTACATTGATTCCACAAAGCTTTCATCATACTCAGCTCCATGGTTAAAATCTAGGAAAGCCTTAGTAAAGCTGCCTTTACATCAGCCAGCACCACTGCTCTCACAGGAGAAGACATATAGTCGGTGCTCAGTGTGTTTGGACAGAGTGGTGGGCTACAGAATTGTTGAGCTCCATTTGCATCATTTTGCACACGAGGTCTGAAACTTAGATGGATGTCAAAGGAGAAGCTGGTATAATATTTACACAGCTGTGGGCTGCAAGGAAAACAACTGTGAAGTGAACTTTTTTGTACAACCTCTTGAATAAACAGGTACTATGGTAATACCGCCAAGTGCTTCTTGTTGGAGGGGAGGGATGTGCTAAATGGCCTCTGGGCTGTATTCACTGCTCTCAGAGAAAGCCATTGCGGCTTTTATTAGCTGTAAAGTGCTCTTGAATTACTGCTCAAGTTCAGACCTTAGGCTGATGAACATTCAGAAAACTTTTAACCTGACAGTGGCACATTGTCAAGAATTGCCATGCAGGCAGCAGCATTCAAGTTTGAGCCTGATATTCAAACTAATAAGGGCTCTGGACATCCGGTTTCGAGTGCTGCAACAGAAATCCAAGGGCAGGGCTGTTGCTGCTTTCACTGGCAGTCTGGTAAAAATAGTCTCTTGATACACGTGATGCCTCTATTCCTGTTGCAGTAAGCAGTGGCAATAGCACAGATGAGTAAAGTAATGTATTTTACTATAGTTTCCTGCAGAAGAGGTGATGTTGATGACTTTCCTCTGACAGGGAGGTGACTTAGGTTTGACTTTTGCAAGCCAGCAATGGTTGTGGGACACAAAGCCACGGTAAGGGGTGGATTTTCACAAGTAATATATATGGAGCACTTTTCAACTGTCTGGCTCTATCCTAGGTGCCTAAAGGAGGACTGAGTTGTTTCAAAAGAATAATCCCAGTTGTGGGTGCTGAGCAATTGAAAATCTGTCCATGAAGTGCTTCTTTTCCTGTCTTCTGTTGGCATTTGGGGCTTTTGACTGATTTATTACTTTATTTTTAACTGCAAAGACCCTTCAATTAGGGAGGGGAGCTCTGTGAATGAGCTGGAGCTGCTGGTGGTAGCAGCTCCTTGCCGTTGGAGATTCGGTAATTAAATAAGTAGATAATATCCTCCTTATTGAGAAGATTTAGCAAATCATAAGGACTTTGCATTATTACAGTGTTTAACATCCGCAAATGGAGGAAAAAAACCATAATGGCAATTTTCATTAGCTGCAATGCATGTGGAGGGCTCTTTCTCTTTCTTTGAACAGCGAAATGCTAAACAATTCTTAAATCCCTCCTTGTTACTTATGTTTTCTTCTTGATTGTTAGAAACCACATAAAGTAGAAATTGAAGACTTGCTATTAAAATACTTGCTGACAGATACATTCAAAACATCCTTTCAAATAGCCCTGTCACATCATGATTCATCTGCTGTTCTGATCTAGTTGCATTAACAGCAAGTACCTTCCTTCTTGGTTAGAGCCCATCTCTTCTCAGTGGAAAATTCTTCCTTTAGACACTTTATTGAATCTGTGCTGTAAACAAGTCTTTCGCTGGTGTGGTGATGTTTGTGTTACGGAAGGCATGCAGTCCTCCCAAAAAGCACAGTGACAGGCTCATTGGGGATGAAAAATGAGAGGTGGTCGCAGCATGAGGAAGAAGCCTTAGCCTTTGTCACCTCCTCTCCTGGAGTATATGGGTGCAAGTGCCCTGGGCAATTAGCATAACGAGTCAGCATTCCTGGCTCAGCAGAGTGACCCTGGTGGAAAGCAGCACGGCTCCGTCGATTGCAGCAGAATTACGCAGCTCCCATCAGCTGAAGACCAAACCCAGAAACATCCTGGGGATTAAGCGGTCCCCAGTGAAGCAGAGTGAATTTCACTCTTGAAGCTTGAAGTTAGAATTATTTACAGTCACTTTAACAGGACAACAGCTGCTCTTTACCTCGAGATGAGCCAACAGCACTGAAAGAATTTGGATCTGAATTGCAGATGGATGGATTTCAATTTGATTCAAGTAGCTGGACTGCATGATTCTGTACTGTAAGCTCTCAAAGTCAGAGCTTGAGAGAAGAATCATTAATTTGGAAGCTGATACTCTGAAAGACTTTTATGAAGCAATATATTTTCATAGCAGACACAGATCAATTTAAAAGTAGTAATCAAGAGCCATGTGCTACGTGTTCACGGACAGAAAATGTAGAGAAGCCAGCCAGAGCCAGACACTTAACATTCAGAGCATTCAGACTAGCACTGAGGATATTGCCTCTATGGAAAATAGTATAGTTCAGAATTTAAGTATTGTGAATTGGTGAGATAATCACAGTGCTGTGCAGATAGAAAGGTGCTGCTGGATTGCTTCCAGAAACATGCTCAACAGAAGTTTTCTAGGCAAATTTGGGTTTAACTTCTGTGCAAATTTTGGTGAATGGAAAAGTCTCTGCAAATATTACATAGAAAAAGATATATTCAATTCTTGAGACAAAAGATACCATTATAATATAAGAAAATCCATTTAGATGACTTCTTATCATCTTTGAAAGACGTTCTCTAAATTCAAAGTAACTACACCAGTTTTCATCAAATGAGATTCAGGCCCAGGGATTTTTCCTTTGCCAGTCCTAAGAGTTTTATGAGATGTAACATTCCCTTAAGAAGTAAAGCTTCCACACACTACTGTTTTATGTCATGTGTTCTACAAATCCAAAATTTATGTTTACTTGGATACTACTACAACTAAACTCCTCCTGGAAATTTTTAACCTTGCTCCCTTAGTAGTCTCTTTGGGGATACTTACATGAAAAAATAGTCACCCCTGGCAGTGATTTATTTCATGTCTTACAGCAGTCAGTGATGGACTCCCCTCTATGCCATGCTGCATCTGAAATCAGATTCTCGAGCATTCAGGATCTGTGCTTGGAGCCAGGCATGGTTCTCACTCCTTTGCTGAAGTCGTCCTCTGTCATAACTTGAAGCAACCTGAAGGCACCTTCATGTGCATTACTTACACCCTCTCAGGTTGATTATTCTCCAGTTTTGCGTAGCAATCTTCACCAGCCAGAAAAGAAAGTAGGGACTAATGAAATCTTAAATGGCAGGCTTTATCTTAGCTAGTGTGTTAAGGTTTTTTGTGTAAGTGATACTGAGGCGTGATCATCCTCAGTACCTTTTGAACTGAGCCAAAAGAGCTGCAAGTTTTACATAAATAACCTGATGTGAAAAGTTCTCCTATAGACTCACATATCCTGAAAAATCCACACGGAAGGGTAATGTTACTTTGGACTGAGCTGTGAAAATAATTTGACTGTGAGTTTGCATTTCCCTAGCCACCAAAGTCAAGCAAACTCAAGACAAAAAATGGTAGGAAGCCAGAGCTCAACAGTTACAGGTCTTGTGGAATGCTTTGTTTGCTGCAAGTATTCAGAAGCATTTTGATGTGAGATCTCCCTATCTATTTTGCTTGGCTTCTTTTTGTGTAATACAATATCTTAAGAGGCAAAATTTTGTTCGAACTGAAGAGTCTGGTTAGACTCACTGCCTATTTAGATTTTTATACTCCTTGGGCTATAAAGTAGTAGGGAAAGATTCTTCATAAATACACATACATATATAGACCTTACTGTCTATGTACATTTAAAAGAAACTGAAACTATCTGAACTCCTTTAATCTACATAAAAAGGTGCAAAACTCTGTTACACAAAGTTTAGATCCATATCTGATTAATCATAAAAATGGGTAATAAATAAAAATATGCTAAAGTTAAGCACTCTGCATATAATTTCACTAAAATAGATGAGGACAGTGGAATACTTTACACAGGTTTTTCCATAGTACACAGATCACAGTGCTTGAAAAAAAAAGTCTTCTTTATTTTCATTCTATGGTTCTATTAGAGGTTCTATTAGTGGGTTTATTGGGCAGCCAGTTTGGGTGGGCTGAGTTGCTCATGGAGAGTGAAACACCTGAAAGAGCTTATTACCTCTGTGTCAGTTTTTACTACTTCTGTTCTATTCATGTTAATAGTATAAGTAAACAAGGTATACAAAGAAAATGGCAAGATTTTTACCACTGTTTTCTCCTCAGAAAAGCAACATGATCTAGTGATGTGAAGACAGATAACTTTGTATTACATTGCTACATACTGCTCTATAGCGTGCAATCAGACATACTCTTAGAAAATCCCAAACATTGACATTTATTATTGACTAAGAAATGTGAATGAAGCCTTTTCTGGGATCTTTTAAGGAAATGTTATAATTTTTAATGATCTCCTAGATGGTTTTGTTGTTATTTCTCTGTTCCAGCCTTTGACAGACAAGATGTAAACTGCTTTTGCTTAGTCTGCCAGTGAGCTCACATTATTATCAGTTGGGACATAAGACCCTCCCTCACATATTTGTATAGGTAAATCTGGTCACTGACTCTTCTCATTCCCATCCTCTCTGCTTTCCCTCTAAGTAATATCTCTGTCCTGATTGGTGTCAACAATGTCTAGTAGTTTAGTATCATCTGTGAATTTAATTCTCAGGCTGTTTATCTCTTTCTATCTTTTTCTAGAGCATTAATAAATATGTAAAATAAAACTGGGCTTAACACCAGCTCCTGTGGCAACCCAACTGGATACCTCTTCACAGCTCAGCACAGTGCTGTTTGTCATGACTCATTATCCTTTGTTTATATTCCTTCAGCCAGTTTTCAATCCACATGACAACACTCTTATCCAAGATATTATAAATTATTTTCCTAATAAGATTTTGTGAGTCACTGTATCAAATACTATACTACAGTCTGGATATATTGCAGCCACTTTGCTCCTTCCTCACACTAACTTAGAAGACAGTGAAGAAGCAATTACATTTGTCTGTCATTATCTGTCCTTTGAAAATACAAACTATTTATTGGTCATGGTTCCCCTGTTTTTCCAGATGATTTTTACACTCATAATATTTATTCTGGTATTTTAGAAGAGAGGGAGAGCAATCATACCAGAAAGATAACTGTAGTTACTGTAACTCTCTCCCTCTCTTCTCCTTTTTCTTGGAAGGCTTCAAGAAACTGCTGAGATACCCACCTAGGGATTGAAGGCAAAGGGGACAGCATGTGCCAGATGCATATCCTTCAGCAATGGGGTGTCCCACGTGGGGAGTACCACCAGAGCACAAGGAATGGCAGAGAGGTGGATTGGCTATAATTGAAGTCATACAGAGAGAAAGGATAGAAAGAAGTGGCATGGCTGTTAGAAGGGGGAGGAGAACTTCCATGATGGGCTGAACAGAAGAAAGCAGCAGGGAAAGTCAAAGAGAGTGTCAAAAGCGGAAGTGGATTTGGCGGGGGCATTCTGGAGCTGTCTGCTCTAGGGAAGGATCCCTAACCTGTCACTTGTTCAGTGATTTTGTCTGGTGCTGTTCACACCAGGAGGCACACCTGGCTGTCTTTCCTAGTAATTTTTGTGCTGCTCTTTGCATCACAAGCCACTTGGGGCTTTGGAAAACAATTTCAGAAGTAATCCAGTTTATCTGTATGAATTCAGATGTAGGCGTCATGTTTGTGCACTGTGCAGTTTGTCTCTGTAGCACATCTCATGCCATCTGGGCCTTGTGGATTACTGGGGACAGGAGCTTTTGCTGTTGGAACCTCGTGTTTGGGGCATATTCCTTACTCAAATGGAAATACATGGACAGACCTCGCACTGCTTTACCAAGAGCTATTCTTGCGTGAGAATGGTGCACCAAGGATCAAATCCTGTTTGTGGAGGGATTACATTTCCTGCCAAATATGTGACATGGTTCAGTTTCAAGCACATACAGAATAAATCTGTGACAAGCAGACATTTAACAATGACTTAGAATCCAGGACTGTCGTAGGAGACAGCTCTCAGCATCTGATCTAGCAAGATCTTCTGGTCAACGTCTGCATGACCGTAGGATGCACATCCCAAAAACAATTTCTAGGGATGGTGTCTAATGAAGTTTTAGTACTAGTTTTTATACACTGCACAAGCGTGGATTTGTATGGTTAAATTACACTGGGAGATGACCCCTGAGAAACTACTTCCAAAAAAACTAGTTTTCCTTTCTGCCAGCTCTTGTCACCGCTCTGCAAATCTTCACTGTCTTCTTTGTGTCTCTTACCCATGCTTATCCTTGGACGTTAGAATGCATTCATCAAAGAGATAGCAGGTTCCATTTTGTATGTCACTAAGGTTTATCTTGTGAAAACAATGCTACTGAAAATACGTGATGACTGACTTGTAAGGAATGTGTGGACACTTGGTACCTATTACAAAAATTTCAGCTTCTGGGAAAAAAAAAATAAAACAAACCAAAAACAACACCCTAAACTTTCTGAAGAGATTCCTGTTTCTTGTGGTGCTGAGTGCTTGCTCTGGGAGCTCCTCAAAGCCAAACTTTCTGGAGACAATCAGAGAGGCAGATGGTGTCACTTCCACCCTGGAAACTAACTGCTAATGCAGCTAATACCCTGCTCAGAATACTCAGGAAAGTATGGCTAATAGCATGATGATATTTTCCCTTATACAACTATGCAAACACAAAAGAAGAAAGAAGAAAGGAAAAAATGTAAGGAAGTTTTAAACCAGATATGACAGCCTTAAAGATTTTGCACCACCTTCCTCCACTGGAATTAAAGAATGTTTAAAGCAGACTAACTTGGAGTATGTTAGTGTGGCTGTATGATCTCAGGATCCAACCCATACTTCAGGCTTGCACAGATTGGAACAATGCTCTCATGAATAAAATAATGCAGGATAAAGTGTTGTTTATGATTTCTTTTCTCAGCAGATTAGCTATGTACATCTTGTAACTCAGGCTGGCTCTGTGGAATATCAAGCACAGCAAGAGACCTGTTAGAAAATGAATTACATTATCTACCCAAAGCAATATCAGAAGTGTCCCGGAGTCTACACTATCTTAATGTTGATTTAAAATCATATATTCATATTACCTTTTTTATGTCTAGTAAAGCAATGTGATGGAGCCTTTCTTTTGCTAAAGTTGTATTATCCCATTTCTCTGAGTTAGGTAAACTGTAATGTGTCTGCTTTACAGATGGGTAAACTTAGCATAAGGAGAGGGAAGCCATTGTTTTCAGTCAAGAGTGCCTAAATGTAAACACTTTCATCTATATTGGCCATCCATAGTGGCAGTGGCTCTGAAAATGAGCCTCTTTCCATTCATTTATATGACAGATTATTCTGCTGTAAACAATTCTTGGATAAAATACATTAGGTATCCCCAAGGCAGGCACTTGACATCAAGACTCCCGCATGAAGACGCTACCTGCGGGCTGGGGAGATGTGCTCCTGGGCTCAGGGCGATTGAATTACTTTTGCCAACTGGAATAGCTTCAGTAGGAGGGATGGGGTGCAGTTCTGCTCAGGTACTGCCAGCAGCTGGGTGATTAGGGTGCTTTTCAAGACAAGGGCCAGCAGGTTTGGTTAGGACTGCCTTTAAACTCCTTCATGCTAAAACACTGCTTATGGAGAGGGCATTACCACCTCCTCCTTCTCTTTATTCTTTTCTTTTACCTGTGTTTGAATAAAAGTGACTGTAACTGTGCATAGTGCAGGTTCCCGTAGGTGTGTTTGGCATGTTAGGTTTAAATACTTAAACATTAAACACTATCTCTGAAAGACTCAGGCTGAAATATATAGGTTTATAGGACCCCATCCCAGTGGAATTGAGGCAGCGCTGAAAAAGAGAGCTGGGCTGCTTGTTGTTGGTGGGGTCAAGGCAGTCCCAAGCACATTAAGGAGCACAACACAAGCATTTGTCAAAGTCCCACTTTTGATGCCAAAACCCTTTTGTCAGGTTGTGACTAGAGAAATAACCACAGAGCAAGGACTCAGAGTACCCTGCTCAGTAGCCAGTCTTTTCCAGCCAGCATTTTGATAAATGTCCTGTATATTATAGCATAGTATAAATTATAGACATATGAATTGCAACTTGTAGCATGGGATATTCGACCTGCTGGGGGTTTTAACCTGCATGTATGGTATAACCAACATACTGTTTCCATCATTTTAACAACCTTTGTAGAGCAGGTGGCTGATGCAGTTAATGCTGGTATCATTTTTCTTGTGTGATTCGCTGTGATGACAGTTCCGTCATTTCATTTTGAATATTTAAGGCTATTAGGAAGCATTTTGAGGCAATCATCTAGTATAGGTATTTTCAAGCATGCGTAAAGCATATAGGTAGTCACCCCCTTTCACACTGAACATTTCTAAATCACAGAATGTTAGGATTTGAAAGTGACCTCCAAAGATCATCAAGTCCAACTCCCCTGCCAGAGCAGGACACAACTAGAGCAGAATATATGAGTATATGACATGTTCTGTCTTAATCTGTGGAAAAACTATGGGCAAGATCACCAGCTACGATAAACTGCCTTGCTTAATTTAGTTAGATGAAGTTATGCCTTTATGCTCCAGATGGGGATCAAGCCCAACATCTTACAATTACAAAGAATTAAAAGACAGGGAACATTTCTAAGATCATTGAAATACATATTTTGCATTTCAAAGATAATATAAAGAAACCAGTATATCATCAAACTATTTAATTTTCTCCCAAGTTAGAGAGTAAATTGACAAGAGATCAGCAATTGGCAGGAGAACAAGCGAAACATATTGAAAGTGCCAGTTTGCAAGTATCGAGGGAGGCAGATGTGTCAGTTTTACATCTGCTCAAGCGAAGTCCTTGTTGCTGTTTTTTCCCCTCCTCCTTTTAAAATACATTTAATTATCTGAAGGTTTACTTATTAGCTAATTGATAATCCTTTGTAAGTGACCAAGAAACACTCTGTTGATTGAGGAGCCCCTTTCCTCACTGCGCTGTGATTCTGGCAGTTGTAGCTCCTTTGTGGAAGTTTCTGGTTTTATTCCACAACTCGTCACACCTGACACACACCAGATTTCAACTGCAGCTGAGTAGTTTCCTGGGCCTCAATACTCCAGATGCCAATTTACTACCTCTTTCTTGAGCTAGCTATTAAAAGGAAAGGAAGTAGAAACAGCACTGAGATTTCTGCTGACAGTCTAATTCAGGATACAGGCAGATATCATGGCAATGAGCAGCAGAAGGAGGAAAAAAAAGCAGGCAAGGGTAAGTGCTTCCATGTTTTTAAATGTAGACAGCAAGGTGGTACCATTACACAGTTACTTTCCCTGTGAAGCAGGTAGGCAGACATAAGCTAAGCCTGTCAATAGGTGTTAGAGCTTTAAGTTTGGTGTGGCAGCAGCTGTTCTTTGAAGGAATATGTACAGGTAATGACATGAGTATTCTACTGCCCTTGAATTTCCTAGTAATATCTGCTAGTCTCTTTTCACTTTGTTGTTAGTTTATCATCTGTCACATTCTTGTGAGGAGGATTTAAAAAATATGTCAACAAAATGAGGTAGCACAATTGCATAATTCTTAATACTTTACTAATTCTCAAGATGAGATGCGAAGGGGGTATTGTTATGTCAGAGCTGTTGGATTTGGCACCAGTGAAAATGCCTTTTGACTCTCCAGAGGCATGTTGTAGGACTGTGAAGGCCAGCTGAGATGACTGTATTTGCCAGAGCAGTTTGCTCTTGCCTACTTTGCCCTTTGTAATCAGGGGCAACTGCTTGCTAAGTAGCCACCAAAGATGAGTTTTCCTGATGGGCTGATGACTTCTAATTATATAGTTCCCATTATCATCCCAACAACATCCCTCAGCAGAAATCAGTGTGCTAGAGTATTGCTGACATAAAAAGATGTGGACAATATTTGTCATGCAGTCCTTTGGAGAGTCCACAGCCCCTCCCCGTGCTTAGTATAGATGGGAAGTCTCCGGTAGAAGCTGGCAAATGTTGAATTATTAAATGTGTCTACAGCACTTCATGTAATTATTGCCCAGGTGATGGTACAGTGAGAGAAGCCTGATGTCAACAAGCAGACTTTTCCACCTTCAGAGTTTGGCTAACAGGCTCGGCACTTTGAAATTCAAGAAAAGTCCACTCTCTCAGGAAGAATTTATAAAGAAAATTAAATGAGTTTGCATATTGCTCTGCATGACAGGTTTTTTGTTAGCGTTCAAAGTCTGCAGGATTTAACCAAGCATGTGGAAGTAAGATACGTATTTCTGAGTGCTGTAATAGTTGTAGTCATTGTGGAGAAACATTAAGTATAAGCAGTTACCCCAAATGTATTTTTTTTAAAATCCACTAAAAATTCTGTAGATTAATCACGCTGTGAGGCAGGAGAACGGGGATGGTTGAAATAATTTTGAGGTGGATTCTCAATTGACTGTCAATTCAGGGGGGATTTGGTCTCTGGTGACCTTTTTTTCCTCGAGGAAAAAAAATGTAGACAAGAGAGATGACTCCATAGTTGTGTCTTGACTAGAAATAACTGCGGCAGAAGTTCTTCGCTTTTTCCCATCTTTTTCTGATCAAGTGTAATTAGTCCCCTGCTTGCCTCTTCTCGTGAGCTGTTTGTAGGCAGCCTTGTTGTGAAGGAACAGAAGCTGCAATTGCAGCAGGTCTTTAAACATGCGGTTGAAAAAGACAGCTCTGCTATAGCGATAGAAAATATCAAAGCAACAAAACACCCTATTTTATCTGATGGGGGGTAACAATATCTCAGCTAATAAAATGTCTGTCATCCCTGCCCATTGTACAGATGAGGAAGCTGAGGACGTTTGGATGCTCTTTGTTGGTATGCCAAGCTGCAATTATGCTATGACAGAGCCCTTCTGGGCTATGATTGATGGAACATTTTGAGGGGGAAAGTGCTTCAAGAAGCACATTTCATCAGATTTGATGATGACATTGCTTGCACAATCGTTGGCAAAAAACAAAAACATTTTAAGTAGAAGTAGCAAAACACGGCCTCATTTAATCTGCCTGGGATGTCCTTGCCGAATTCACTTATTTGTATTGTACATTGGATGTAAACAAGTCTAATTCTGAAGTTCTTGGGCTGACCTTTCCTGGCATTGAGATCAAAGTAATGTCTGCAATAAAGATGAGAAGACTTTAAAGACTTGAGAGGCTCATTGGAGTAGGATATGTTTAAATATAAAATAACACAACAGTGCAGCCTTTGGCTAATACAGCACCCACTGAAGTTCTAAAGAAATTTGTTGCTCCTCAAGAAACCCATCATTATCATGCAGTTTAATGGCCTGAAAGCGGACTGACTTGGAAAACAATTTCTCCTCCTCTCCTGGGCATTAACTCACAGAGTGACTCTACCACTTGTCTTTAACAGATGTAATGTGGATGTCACAGTCAAGAGGAATGGGATGCCCTCTCCTTATTCGAAATCCTGGGTAGATTTGAGAACTGGTAAAACCCTCCTCTGAGTCAGCACTATGTAAAACTTCAGTCTTTACAAAGCACAGCATAACCCTTTCTGCAAAAGCGTATGCTGCTGCTGTCCCATTCCCAACATGCCCTTTTCCTTGTCCCAGATCCTTCAGTGGTCTCTGGAGGAGATCCTGGAGGTTGAACATTATGGTGCCTGATCTGCAGCCAAGGCAGCTGTAGTAAGAATTTAAGCTTTAATCCAGTATTTCCATATTTAACAGATTGGCCATTTGAAAATAAATGTGTTTTAAATGCTGTTTTTCTTGACGCATAATCTGTATTTGGATTTGAGAAGTATAGCTGCTCCACTTGACTGAATAAGCAAAAGGTTTGATGGTTACTGTAACATAAAGTTTACAAGAAATCTGAGCACAGAAAACCCTTCCCAACAAACTATTCTGGGATCTCCAGTATCTTGAGTAAGCTGGGACTTTTGCAGCAAAACTTAAGGATATCCTATAGAACTGCCTGTGCTGGTACATCCAGAGATGGTTGCAGAGGACAAAAGACAATAACATTTTTTTAATGAACAAAACATTTGATACAGGATGTAATAGTTTTCCTGGCTTAAAAATAAAGGAAGAGTCTTACTGTTGCTTTCTGTTAAACCAGTTTCTTGTCCAATGCTTTTAAAAAAGAAGCTTGCAGTGCTTCTCCACATCTTTAATAAATGGCGTAATTTTCAGGGATACTTAAAGTGCTGTAGAAATCTACTCAATCGTTCTGCAAGTTCAGTCTATTAGATAATCAAGATGTTTATCTTGATTATGTTTGCTTGAACTTAGATTTAGGCACTTAATTTGAGAGGTTTGTTTCAATAAGTGGAGGGAAGCTACATTTCTTTTTGAGCGATTTGCTTGGGAAACAAGTCTTTAGCATTTCCAACTGGGAACTTTGCAGTTGAGTAACACTTGGAAAAATACTAGTGAAGGTTTCTGCGATGCCCCCCTCTCTGTTAGATCCCCAGCATGCCAGTCCACAGAAATTTGTTTTTTACATGCCTTTATTCAATTCTTCATGACAACCCCTGTTTTCTGTGGCTTCTACCTTCTTACTATGTAAATTATACGCCTCACTTAGAATCATAGAATGGTAGGGGTTGGAAGGGACCTCTAGAGATCATCAAGTCCAGCCGCTCCCTTGCAGTGCAGGACCACTCAGGTCAGGTCACACAGGAACAGATCCAGGTGGGTCTTGAAAGGCTCCAGAGGAGGAGACTCCACAACCTCCCTGGGCAGCCTGTTGTTGGCTCTGTCACTCTCACACGGAAGAAGCTTTTTCCTCATGAGGTGGAAAGGGCGTAAAATGCACATAACACTTTACGTGACAGGTTGTATTACAGTATGCAAACCTGAAAGTGTTTTCAGTTCTGACTTGTGTCATGTTTGTACATTATTCCCTATTATAAATATTGCTTGTGTCCAAACTGGAGTTAGGTTTTTAATGAACTTTTATATTTTTACCTGCTAAGTGAGTTTGATATCTTTGGGATAATAAAGTCCTTAGCATCTGTATCTAAGAATAAACACCCCCACTAGAAAGTGATGAAGTTATGGATATGACAGTGATTATGAATAAAAGGAATATTTTGACCTAGTGTGTAATAACTCTTGAAAAGCAGACTTGGCGTAATCAGGAAGGGAAAAGTCCCTATATACTTTTCAAATGAGCAAACGCCACTAAGATGGTACTTGACTATTATATAGAATCATAGAATTGTTGGTTGGAAGAGACCTTTAAGATCATCCAGTCCAACTGTCAACCCAGCACTGCCAGGGCACCACTAAACCATGTCCCTCAGCACCACATGTATACATCTTTTAAACACCTCCAGAGGTGGTGAATCCACTTCCTCAGGCAGCCTGTTCCAGTGCTTTACAACCTTTTTGGTGAAATTTTTTTTCCTCATATCCAACCTAAACCTCCCCTGGTGCATCTTGAGGCTGTTTCCTCTTGTCCTATTGCTTAAAGTAGGAAAAATGCTGTGATTATCCCAAAATCTGCAACACTTTAACTGAGCTGTACTATAGACCTAGATTCTCCTGAGTTTTATAACGTCTAAGTCCACTTGCATCATTATATTTAACTTTAATTCACATCAAAAGGAAGGGGGAGGAAGACACAAAACCCTCTATGTTTTATAGTGACTTTTGTTATCAGAAGTGAAACACTGGGGTCAGTCTCCAAGTCACTGTGGGTAGTTAAGACATTTTCACCACAGAGTTAAATACTTACGGCGTTGACAGTAGCTGGAAATACTTCAGTGGTTCTCGTTGAAGTCATTAGTCTAGCTGAAGTAATGCTGGCGTGGTTTCCCTCTGGGTAGAATTCCTCAGTCTAATTGTCTCCTCCTTGCCAGACCATATTTGATATCATCAGGTTTGGAGACTGGATGTTTTCCAGTAATTAATGGCTTTTCTCAGTTATAGATTGAAATTATTTTCTTTTGTGAATTAGTCTATTATCCAGTAGTGAAACTATCAAATTCCAGAGCATTTAAATTGGCTAACTTACAAATACAGCTAATATAAAAAACACACTGTCACCAAGCGACAAGAAAACCACAGAAGGTGCTTGGTTCACTTGTGATTTTTGACAAGAATGAAAGAGTATTGACTTAACACCAATAGCAAAGAATAGACTTTTTTTTTTATCTTTTTCTAATGGCCTAATCCCAATATTAACTGAGAGTAAGATAAGTCCATGCATGTCAGAGTAGCACTGGGTTGCCTCATCTAACCTCCAGAATAGTACTGGCAGTCAAATTTCATCAAGCTACTCTTGTCTTGAGTACTGTAACTTGGGGTTGACAAAAGTACATCGTGAACTCAATGTCTCTGATGCCCAGACTAGATTCCTTAAAATACTGTGTCCACTCAGAACATAATTAGACTGTGGTTTCAGAAATCAATGAATACTGTTTCACAATGATGGGGGAGGGGGGGGGAAGTTTCTCCTGTTGTCACTGTTTCATAGCCTTCCATGTTATTTACACTCTTACTTCTCTCAAAGCAATTTTACCACATCTTTTATTGTATTTGGCTTTTTAAATCCAAAATGGAACATAATACAGATCTCAAAGCCAAGAGCAAGAAATGTCTTTAATACTGTTTCAGATATGCTACAGCAAATAATTTTTCAAAGGACAAGATTTCTTGAGGGCAATGTGGTACAACAACACCTGCACTTCATAATGTACCACCTATTTTTAAGTAGCAGATTCAAAAGCATGAAGAGGGGCTTCTAGTGAAAGGTTGATGAGCTCAGTTTACCTTTATACATGTAGGCATGTCCTTTTTGCCTAAATAAAGACTTCCTACTAAAACTCTGAAATCGTGTTAAAGCACTATTTAGCAAAAACTTATTTATTATAGTTCAGTTTTTCTTATCCCTTCCAAATACGCTGCTGAAGTGGTAAATATAAACTGACAAAGTTTATCTCCCCAGGGCTAGGAAGGTCACTTGGAAATGTGAGATGCAGGACCTCCTATTAATGCTGACTTCCAGCCTTGTGTTTCACTTGTCATTAGACGGGGCATTGTTGAAGAAGCCAGAGAGATCGCAACCTCTGAGTGATGGTCCTTGTGTAACTGGACATGGGAGACATCCATCTAGTAGTTGGTGGGGATTAAATATGGATGGAGAAATCATGATATGGTTTTACTGCCTTTCTTTAGATGCAGTGCAGATAGATCTCAAGATTTGGTGCATGTTGGTGTGCAGGCTTTTTGCAGCTAGTAGAGAACTATTTCCTCTAGAAGAAGACAGTTTTACAAATTCTGCTGTAATGAAAGTTTGGATCTAGATAAATACCAGAATGTGCTATACTGAGTTTAAGGGTTTTGGTTCAGAAAGTTCTGCAAACAGTTTTCAGAGATGAGTTTTGGAACTAACAAGAACCAGGTACATTGGGAATTGAAGGGCAACGTTGAGTCTTTTTTTTCCTGAATGCTATTATATAGTGGATACTGAACATTAGGGGGAGGATATGTTGTATGCAGCATAAATAAATCATGGCATTTATTTATATAAACTAAAGAAAGGGTGAAACAACATAATCAAGATTTTAGCCTCACATTCTGAGACATCTACTTTCATGGTGCCATTATGATAAAAGGAAACAGAAGCCTGCAAGAAATTACTGTTGGTATTGTCTGGCTGTGGGCTGTTTGGTTTTTCTTTGATTTTGTGGTGGGGTTTGTTTGTTTTATTTGTTTTTAAATACAGTTCTATTTGCAGTGCTGAAATGGAACTTCTACTTGGACTGCCCATTCAGTTCTGCAAGGGGTGTATTTAAGCACTGGAAAGTCCCTCTCAGTCAGGGATGCTGTGCTGCTCACTTTGCTTTAAGCAAAAATATTCTGATTGTGTGTTATTTTACTTTACAGTTAAAGGATGAGTTTCAGTGAAAGACAGATTAGCAACAAAAGTGAAAGCTGCATTGAGAATGATGTAATAACAGGGAAGTTTCTAAACCCTTTCTTCTGGTTGTACTGAGAAAACCATTAACACCTGCATACTGGCAGCTCAAATCCAGAGTATTCCTGTTCAGCTGCACTTCATCTTGTTTCAGTTCTGTGTTTTCAAGTGAGGCAAACCAAGAAACTGATGATGGGTCTCAATTACATTCTGTCTAATCCTTGAATAGTAAGCTTGACACAGGGTGTCTACCAGGATGTTGAGGTTGCATCTTTGTAATTAGATTTGTGTGGGGTGAGGAAAGGAAGAGCAATGTGGTTTTCATTTCTGCCTTCCGCTCTTGGCGGGTTTTGCCCCTTTGCTTCTATAAAAGCAAAAATACAGGTTAATGGGATACACTCCTTGGGCTTAAGTGAGTTTGAGGTCAGGCTCTGTTATAGAAACAGACTTTTCATGAATTTAAACCAAACACGACCATATTGTCATTCCGTTCACTCAGAAATAAATGCAGAAGCAATCCTGCTGTTTCTGAGCCTGCCACAAGGAGGAGTGATGGAGCAGGTCATCAACGGCTGAGTGCCTTCTTCAGAATTAGAGGTGAACCTGAGCTTGCCCCTTAGTACATACAGACCCATCTACCCACTCTGTGAAGGAATTCAGCAACTGGATATTAGTTTCTGGATCCTGATTGTATCTCATAAACCTCCCCAAACAAAATGACAGCTAATGGTTCCCATCAGCCCAAATTAAAAGTAACGTAAACATATAACTAGCTCTGTGGTTGGGTAGTTACTTTATAAATCATTACAGAGCTCCGTGCACTTTCTCCTTTGTGTCCACCACTACGTGCCATCTGTGCAGCAAACTCACGAGCCTCACAGTGACACTGACATTAAATATTTGAAACTGCCCATTGTGCCCTGTGGAAGGGTCCCAGAGCACCACAGGGATGATCCTCCGTGAGCATCTCTGTGCTTCCAGCCTCAGCTCCCTGGCACAGTGGGACATGGTGCTGCTGTTGCTACATGTTATTCAAGACCCTGGGACTTTGTGTCGTGCGACTGAAGGCTGTCAGTCCATATCCTGACAGAGAACAGTGTTATGTCTTATCACAGCCTTTGCTGTGTGCTGGTAGAGACTTTGACAAAGCTCATCAGATAACATTTGACATTCCTCTGCCTCATTGAAGCTGTGTTGTCTCTCACCCCCTTTTCACATCTTGCTTACCCATGTCATGATGGTGCCGCTGTGGTTTTCCTATACAAGCTGTAAAGTGCTGATGCATTTCCTAGCTCCAGTTTTTGGAATAAATATCTTTCTTTCTTTGTTTTGAAATTTGGGAAAGTGCTGCCTGAAAGTGTCCATGTGTGCATGTTCCCCTTCCCCCCCTCATGAATCAATGTGTTTGCTAAACTGTTCTTCTTCTGGTTTATCTCTTGCTTGGGACCAAAATGTTTAGATTTGAGCAGTAACATTTCACTAGCTCACATCCTGTGAGATGGGAGCCTTGGGCTGTTTGAGTTCACAGTATGGCTAACCAGGAGCTGCATGTGACTGGAACTGAAAATGGGATTATCGTTGATCCCCTCCTATTCAGTGTCTGTAATCCAGTTTTCCAGAGAATTTATCTAGTCATCACTTCTCACATCCAAAGCCAGTTTGAGAACTCCAGCAGACCATCTTCATACTGGATTTTTGCTGTTTTACTTGTGACTCCCTGCTGTGTGTGACATTACTCTGCTACAGTCTCTTTCCCACTTTAGCGTTACAGTTTAACAGCTCTTCAGGGCAGGTCCTCAGCTGGTGGATTAATGCCACCTTCCTGGGCAGAAGGCAGAAGGGGCTCCTGGAGTGCTCCAGGTGAAGGAGGTCATGGTTGGCTTCCCTGAAGAGTGAGTGATGGATCCTGGTCCCTTGTACCTGAGCTGCAATGTGGGTTGTGCTTGTCACCTACACCCTCAACAGGTTCCCTGAAACCCTGCTGATGACCTGAGAGCCTGACCAGCTCTGAGTTTTGCCTCTTCATGAAGGGGTGCATCTTCATAGAACTCGCAGGTCTTCCCCTCAGGATCCAGTCAGGGAAGGGGTGTCGGACAGACAATAAATACTTAATTTGGGCTCTGGACACCCAAACTGAAGCTCCCCACTTGCAGCTGCACGGTTATGAATCTTTCTTGCTGAGTCTTGCTGAGTCAGTGCAGCTCTTCTCTGGAGAGGGTGGTGAGGGTCCGTTGCTGCTGTCTGCAGTGCACCTAGACTCCTGCTCTCCAGAGGAGGCAGTGCTGGGGGAAATGTGGGACAGGACCACTCAACAGCTATTTATTTTCCTCTTTCTCTCTGTTTCACTAATTTGAGCACCCTGTTCCTTTTTCTTCTCAAATTTCTGCAGATGCTTGTCTGGGTAAATGTTTTCTTTCTGGGCAAGGACTAGCACTTTAAAGATTTCCTCCCTGCAGTCCCACTCATCACATACGAGTGAGCACAAATTATAGATTTTTCTTTTTTTGATACTTCACAAGGCAGGTTGTTCTGTGTGGCTAAACAAATGACAATTTCATCACTGGCACTTACCTGATAATAAATGCTTTTCATGTTTAATTTGTAATATCTGAAATATCAAGCAGTTTAGATAATACATTAACCTCCCTGAAACTTGTCCACTCTCTGAAACTCAACCTGAGGGTGTTTTGAAGATGTAGGAAGATGCATTTCCTCCTTTTGGACTGTTCTGCACTGTTCCTTAAACTGGGATTGTGGGATTTTTTTTGTTATGAAGGCCTTTTATTTAGCTGGGCATGCAAGAACTGCTGATCTGAAATCATCACTGTGTATACATGTAGCCTGTGAAGAATGAGAGAGAAAATGCTTGCTTGCTCAACTAAGGGCTCTTAGGAGTCCAGCCAGCTCCACAGCCATCAAGTTCAAAGCTGTCAAAGACTACTGGCAAGCTCTTAAGGCATCCCAAGGAGGCATTGCAAAGATCTGTTGTAAGGAGGTAGAGAGTTAGGAAACTTTAGCAAGGCAGAGCTTGCAGCAGTGAGCTTTCCCATACAGCAGCTGCGTGGTCCCATGCCCCAGTGCAGGAAAAGGATGAATCGGGCCCATTATGAAAGCAATTCATATTTAAATGAGATTTCCAGCCCAGTTCCGTAGTCTCAAGTGGTTTTTCTAAGCATCTGCTCTTTCATGCTGATTTAGACCAAGCTCGAATGCTGTATCTTCAGAGAATCATAAACAAATTGTGTTAAATTACCATTAATGGAAAGGCATCACAAGGAAGGAAAGGCAAGGCTGTTAATGGTATTGCTGTTCTTAGCTCAGGCTGTGATGGCTCTAGACACACAGTCCTGCAGCACAGAAGTAATATATGTATGATCACCCACTGTTCGGGGACTCCAGACAAGCTAGGCACAGCGGGGTGAGGAGCACTGGAATTTGTTTTACAGGAAGCCTTTCATTTCCTTGCTTTTGAGGGGTTAAGTGAGGCACTTCAAGTACTGTTCTCCCAGGAGGGTTACACTAGGGAAGGGTAGTTTTAGTTTCCCCCAGGGGCTCCATAGCAGCTTTGGCAGCAGAAGCTGCTGTTGAAAGAGAACAGCCGGATGCAATGAATCAGTGTATTCCCCAGCAGCTCTGGCTGCGTTTCCTTCCTACCTAATGCTGTCCACTTTCCAGACTGCTGTGTCCTCAGCCCTCTGCTGCCACTGCTGTTCTTTAATAGATGGGTATGCTCCAGAGGACTCCAAGCTTGGTTTCAAAAGGCCTGGATTGGGGCAAAATTAATCGTTGAGGTTGTAATTGCTTCTTTTTGTGTAACCCAGGCAATGCACTGAATAAAATGTGAATGTGTTGTAGTAATGATGGCCTCAGTATGAGCTGCTTGTCAGCCTTAGCAACATCAACTGTTCATTAAGCTTCTGAAAAGTCCCACCACCATGCCTATCCTTCCTCAGCTGTGGCTTTGGGAAACTCAGGTTATCAAACTCAAGCTCTGATCAGGAGTCCTTCATTCATTAAAATCCTCCTCTGAAATGTCAAGGTGTCAAAAGAGTTCACCTGCAACAGACAGATTTCTGCTGACCTGGGAAGCCTTGTTCCTCTCTGGCCAACCTGGTTGGTTATCCAGTACAAAGCCTTGGACATGTAGGTCTAACTAGCAGATTTTGATCTAAGGCTGGGAGTTCCAGCTCTTCTGCAGAAGAGCCTGGAGCATGGAAGTCAAGGGTTAAGCAGCACCAGGGAAGGCTTTCTGTGTGGTGGACTTTGAGGTGATAAGTTCCTGCAGCCATGGGCCACCCCACCACAGGTGGCTATAACTCAGACCAAACTCCAAGTCCAACATTGCTAGTTTTCCAGTCAGGTTACTTACCAATTAATAAAGGCCATTGACCTGACTGATAATGGTTTCATTCAGTGTCAGAGATCCCAAAATATATTCTATAATACAAAGTTTCACTTCTACAAAAATCTAATTTTGCATTGACTGGTGAGCACTGAAAATGCACAAATCACTCGGTTGAACTTGGCTGATTTCAGCCTTGTTTGCTTATTACTGGAAGTGAAGGGAGAAATGGCTTACCTGAAAATTTGCAAAAAGGAAAAATTAAAACTCAGTATGACAAGCCTCACCCAAAAACTAACTCTTCATCTTATAGGCCATCATAGAATCAAGAAGTCTCATCACAGAGGTGTGTCCAGTGCAATGGAAATCCCTCAGAGCTCTTTTGATAAATCTGCTGCCATAAGACTTCCCCCTTCTTTCATATAAAATATGTAAACAGCATTACAAAAAAATCTGGAATCTAAGCTTGATTGTTCAAAGCATTTTCTCATGCTTGTCATGATATTAACAAATTATATAACTTTGTAGCTGTAGTTGCCCTGGCATTTTCCTATTCTAAGCTGTAATTGTATAAGCACCCAGTATTAAAACAGGATATGTGATGGTTAAACTTGCACTTTAGAAAGGGATATGGAATATGATGAAGGAAATTTCCTTTATCCTTTTTTCCTAAAATCTTACTGGATTCTTCTAGCTTCCAGCTGCATGGTGGCCTTAAAATCTACCAGTTGGTCTTCCTTTTTGTATTGATATGTTTTAAAGTTTCAAAGAGAATTGGATAGTTTTCACACAAAAATGTATTCTATCAATGCTAAACAAAATTCATACACATTTTACAATGTTACCTGATGTTAAAGGATGATTGCTCAAACACAGGATCCAATTTATAGCCCTCTGTGACAGGGGAAGACTTCAATCAGTGCCCAAACTTCTTAGAGGGGCTACTCAATCCTAAACCAGTGGTGTCTTGGTATTAATTCACACAAGCAGTTTTACTACAGAATTAACATCCTCAATTCAAAATGGAGTTTGAAAGGGGTATATCAGCTTTTCAGGTTCTTTGCTTTTGATAGATCTTTACACATTTCTGAGACTAGCAGAGATAGGAGTACATGCAGCTAGTAGCTGATTCCATCTAATTATAATTTCATTTAATTTTTAAGGTAAAAATGTGGAATTGGGTTTGTTTTACACCTGTATCATGCAAACATCCTACCACTATTCAGGTACATGTGCATACACACACCTGTATCCACCTATCTTTGGCTTATTTAACACAAATTTCCTGGGAAAGGATTGATAACCTTCCTTACGTGGTGACCTCTAATGATGAGATTTTTAGAGCGATCCAAATATCTTAGAACTGTCATGTAAATAAAAACCCAAACCCAAACAAAACAAAGAACTACAAACCACTAAAAAACAAAACAAACAAAACCAACAAACAACCCACCCAAAACCAAACAAACAAAACAAAAAACCAACCAACCAAAACCAAACAAACTATTTAAACCAACCAACAAAAAAACCAAGCAAACAAAAAAACCCAAACCAAACAATAAAACATCCCCTCCTCTCAAAAAAACCCAACCCAACAACAATCTTCTTCCCACCCTTCCAACTGTCATTTCTCAAGACAGCTCAGCTCTTCAGGCTATGCCTTGTGTATGAAGTGGACTTCAATGCAGAATTATCATTTAACCACAACGATTAACCTTGTCATTTAGCCAATATTATCTCCAAAAGACCTGAAATTTTTCATCAATTACTGGTGTGGGGGGGGAAAGGAATGTACAGTCCTGAACTACTGCCTGCAGTGTTCAGTGGGTATCTGTGCTAGCATTGAATGCACATGCCATAATGAAATTAGGTAGTAACAAAGCAGGTGGATTACATGGTTGCTGTAATTTGAAGTTTCCTCTCTATGTAGTCAGAAAACTTTCTTGAAAAACAACCAAACTAATAAAACCAAAACATTTTTCCATCTATAAATCCCATTCATTTTTTTCCTAATGTCCTTTAAATCACAAATGCAATAATATTATAAATTGTGTAAATTTGGGAAATGACTGTAAGCCCTTGGGCTTTGCGTTGAGCTGTTGGCTGAAGAAAAAATTCAAGTTGTTCATATAGAGAACTATAAAATATTTTCACCATCATTGTTGCTGTTGTAAAATCTTTTGTGTGACATTAGGCAGATTAAATGCATCTAGTCCAACTGTGTATGAAACTCCTCTTTTTTGGCTTGAAAACTTCTTTCTCACTTGCCTTTCTCATTAACCTAGTAGTTTTCCATAGCGAGCGACACCCTGGGCCCACTGATGTCAATGACTTTTATGGCATTAATTTCAATGGAAGCAGGATGTGGTCCAGTAAATTATCCCCCAGCACAGGCTGCTTAGTATTGCATTAGACCAGGGGAATAGTGAAAAGAAAGCTCCTTATGAATTTAACTCTTCAAAAATATTCATGCTTGTGTTTGCAATGTAGGTTACTGCTGTGCTTCTTCCATGTTCTAAAGGTTTCTTAAATTATCTTAGAGGCACTCTTAATAGGCAAGCCTCCCAAGGCAATATAGTCACCATTAAACCCCTTACAGACATCTTAAATACCAAGGAAAACCACCAATAATCCAGTCAAGTTAATAAGGCATCATTTTAAAGAAGTTATTGATGATATTTTAGTATTGCTTTTAAACTCTTTGGACCACCTGAAAAAGGTCTCATTGCTGGATTTTGAGGACAATAGTTGAGGTCCTAGAAAACAAATCCAAAAGACAAGTTTGTGCATCTAGCCTGTAGCTATTCTCTCCTTAGCTCTGTTATTCCTATGCTTTGAAGTTCTGTCCTCAGCAGTGTCCTTCTGCTTCTCATCTTCCATGACTACTATCCCATGAGCTTTCCAAAGTCAACAGATTTCATTTTCTAGGATCTGTAACACTTTCCCAAGACTACAGGTAAAGTAGGGTAGTCCCCTTTTTTTGTTTTTGTCATGAAACACCAGGATGCAGAGCAAACTGGGATTGCAGAAGAGCCAAACGTACACACACAAATGATATTCAAAGAAGTGGACCTTGTTACCAAGATTTGTAAAGTGTTCTGGAACCCAGTCTCTGTAAAGCCATGTGACAAACTGGATTTTTCATATTCTTATGTTTTGCTTTTGAACTTGGATCAAGACTGATTTTTTTTCCTCCTTATCATAATTCCACTTAAACTGATTTGGTTTTACTTTGGCATTCTTTGAGATCCAAATCATACACCTGGTCTGCTGTATTCTCATAAATACCAAAGCTCTAGAATAAATATTTTTGACGTGTGTTGGCAAAGTGCTTTTGTACTTGGATTCCTCATTAAATTACATTCAATTTTAGTTATAATGAGCATAATCCACTTGACACTGTTGACCCAAATTCCCCTGAGGAAAGCTGCAGTTCTGAATGGATATTTGCATCTCAGAGTCAACTGAGTATCACTCAAAATCACGTCAGTCTTCAAATCTGAAGAAAGTTCTGTTCCAGGGTTATGCTGGGGGTTGTGTCCAAGTTATACTGCAGAAATGTATTCCTGCAATGCTTTACAGCTCTTGATGTACTTTAATCTTGCCACTGCTCTAGCTTACATGACACTTTACTTATCTGTACTCTGTCTCTGTAAATACCTTATGAGAACACTGACTATCAGGAAAGCAGAAGCACCTTTCTGAAACTCATCCTTGGGCATCTTTTCTGAAATCGTATTTCTTCTCCCTGTCATGCCCCTTAATCGTTCCTTTTCTGCAATAAATTGTTATTTCTTTCCCTGTTAGAATTCTTTCCTGTCATTCATCTTGTTTTGAGTACCTTTTACTTGAGAACAGGAACAAAATCCCAGTAGACTTCAGGAAGCCTTTAACTGTTTTTTCTTTCTCACAATGTAGAAAATAGACAACTCCACTCAGAGTGTCGTCTTCTTTGGGAGAGCTTCATCAATTTGTTTGTTTCAGAGTTTTGGGGTGCTTTGGGAGAAAGGGGCTTTTTGGGAACATGGAATTAAGAGTATAGTAAGTGTCACTGTCAGTTAGGAAAGAAGAGTGTCCGGATAAGGAAGCTTTTGAAATTTTTCTCAAATTTGGTCTGAAAACTACTGCGTAGACAACAGGGGCTTTGGAAGATTCTGCTGAGGAAACAATTTTATTGAGTCCTTGCAGAAGCTCAACTATAATGTTCAAAGCATGAGTTTATGATCATTTGATCTTTTATTTGATCCAGCTATCTGGATCCCCATGCTCACAATGATAGCACACAAGGCTCTGCAAAGATGAAGTAGCCTTAAAACTTGAGTATGTAGTTCTTTTCTTGTGTTTGTAGTATCATTGGAGGCATGGGATTTAGCCCTGTAAGATAGATCATGTAAAGTTGAAGGTACAGAAATGATGACTTGCGGAGCAATTGCTAAAAGGTAAAGACCAAGCCACGAATCTTGTTCATCTGTTTGTGAAGATCTTTAGGATAACTAAGAAAAAACAACACATTTGAAGACTCTGGTCAGTCAGTACAACAAACTTTGTAAGTTTGTTGTCTGGGACTCCTGAGAATACCACAGAAGGTCTTCTGAAACAGGCCAGAAAAAACCCTGTCAGTTAAGCTACATTGATCCTGCCTTGGTGTTAGAGAATGAAGTGGGTGACTTCTAGATACACTTTTGAGGTTGGCTTTCTGTGATTCTAAATTCTTGGATGCATCAGGCTCTGTACCTGTAGATTTTTGGGTAGCAAAAACTGTTACCAAATACAACCATGGCAGAATGTGTACTTGTTTCAAACCATTCTTCTAAGTGAATACTAGATTAAACCATTCACTTCAGTAGCCACCAGTTTTCTCATTTTTTGACTCACACTGTCTGAGGGCAGGAGTGCTGCTGAACACCTGATTACATCCTCAGCAATGGGAAAACTACATAGACAGACACCAAGAGTGCTAGCACAGCATTGCAAAACTTACATAAATAAAACACCAGATGCCAAATTCAGCTTTTTCTTTACTGTTTTCTTCAACTGGCAAATGCAAATATATTTCTCCATAATTTATGTCTTGACAGATGATAACGAGTGTGAAAATGCTACTCAGCCTTGTGGAGAGCATGCCAACTGCACAAACACGGTGGGAAGTTATTTCTGTATGTGCCTGCCTGGTTTCCAATCCAGCAATGGTCAACAAATGTTTGTACCTAATGATGGAACCTCCTGCGTGGGTAAGTTATTAATGTCTGCTAGCTAGCTTTACATTATCTCTCTTCTCTTACTGCTCCTGTTAATTATAGCAATCTAGCAAAACTCTTTCAGATATGTGAATTTTGGAGTCTGGATATAAAATTCTCACAGTTTGGACTGGTATAGACTTAATATTCCAGCTCAGGCCCACACTTCTCATTGACAGCACAGCAGCTGCCATTGCTTTCAGTAACACTTCAATCTTGGCTCTGCTTGCAATATTTTTAATCCACGTGTCACAGTTTTAGACAATTAATATATAGTTAAGGTAACACATAAATCCCCAATCCACCTATTTATGCCCGTGTTTCACTCCTCTGTGAGCAAAGTGATATTCTTAAATGTTCTTAGAGCAAAAAGTGACAAAGTATTCTGCATTAAGGTTGCTCTGGACCAACAAAATTCCCTATAGATTTGACCTACTATGCCCCAAATATCTTTTGTTTGAGGGTTTTGGTTGGGATATTTTTGGTAATTTTTCAAGTCTGATCAAAAGCAATGAGCAAGATCAGAAGTTATCCTACCCCCTGTGCCATCCATCAGCCTCTGTTTCCCGGAACAGTTAGATGGAATGTGTTCAAGATTACAAGGGGTAGAAAAGTTCTCTGGAAAAATGTTATTTCTGAACAACTATGCAATCCTTTAGGATTTCCTTTGAATGGAAGAGCTGTAACTATTTCTCTTTTTTCAAACTCCTGGTAATTTTCTCTGTATGTTGCAACAGTCCTCAGGGAATGGGAAAATGAGAAATAAATCTATTGCCCTTTACACCTTTATGCTGACTGTGTCTCATTCTAGATATGTCTCCTGTGAGCTTGTAACTGCTGACAACCTCTCTTCTTACTGCTCTTAATATCAGCAGAATGGCTGCATATTAAGCCAGAAAGTGATCTAATCAACATTTCTTGCCCATTGCTCACATCCATCTAAAAGATCTCTGCTTTATCCAACTGCTGTGAATCGTTCTTAAATTAGCTGGGATTGAGACTGTTAGCACATTGAGCTGTAAATATTCTTGCTGTTTCTGGTCCAGGCTTTGATTTTTACGTTACGACGTTTCCTCAGCTTCAGAAGTTTTGTCTTCAAAGTTATTTCTCTGACTGTTCTTGTCACTTCAGCTTTTTACCATTAGCTTCCTAATTTCTTATTTTTGCCCTCTTTTCTTTACTGGGCAGGCTGATCTTTTTTTATCCTCAACTGGGGGTTAGTTTACCACTTTTCTTCTTTTTACAAATCCATATGGGAGGAACTGAGAGCTTCCAAAACTCACACTGAAATAAAAAATTACCTGTGGGCACCTTTTCTCATTAAACAAGTGTACCGATTACTTTACCAAGCAGTGAGTCCTAAAGACAACCTTTTGATCCACAATTAATTTTCTACTTTATCTGCCAGGGAAACTGTAATAGGATATTTTATACCCAATGGATCTGCTGCTACAGGTAGTGGATATGACTTTGCACACAAGCAGAATGTTGAGTTTGGAGTTGAGGTTCAGCAGTATTTCATCTGTGTTATTAGTCAGAATGAGTGAAGAAATGACAATGAAACATGCAGATAGAAGAGGAACTGGAAAGTAGGAAGAGAGAGAGAAAAACAGAAGGGGAAAGAAATAAAAAAGAGAAATGCAGAGAGGCATGATATTTCTGAAGATGGTATTTTTCTGCTGTCCTGAATGTGAGCTATTAAAATCTATTTACTGTGTAAAAGCCATGCATTTGCCTTGAACTTCACATTTTATTGAACGTTCAGCTGCAGATAAAAAGGTGAAATGTAAACCTACTTTTTTTTTCACCCCAGCCAACAGAGTAAAAATGTGAAAATGACCATCTATAAAATGAAAGTGACATTTGTGCCACTCTGCTTTCTCCAGGAACATGTTATTAGTTTTCTTCAGGTATTTCTGAGAGCACTGGGAAGGCACACATTCTCCATCACATCTTTTTCTGTGATAGGGAAGTCGTACAGCGGATGGGATATGGCATTATGCCACATTGCTAACTTTTCTTTTACCTATGCCATTCATAGGCTTTTTCATTTCTACTTTTTGTCTGCTGCTGCCTTCCACAGTGTGGAGACACAGGGAGGGAACATCTAGTGCTTTGCAATTGGGCTTTTCAATCGCTTGCAAGCTACTAATAAGCAGAAGGTATAATGTAGACATCAAGCTGTCTTGACTGACAGACTGAAGAATCAAAGCGATGTAGGTACAATCCAGTAATTGGCAAGACTGAACATAATAACTGTTCTCAGTACTTTTAATTTAATTGGAATTTCCTTGCCTGCTGCAGTAAATGAGGAGTGACAAAGCACAGAAATAAAATAAAAGGTTATAAATCTATTTTCACAGTAGCCTATGTGGTGTCGGTGATGCTATTTTTCTGATTGGAGCTATTATAAAAGCTTCAAAGATCAGCTCCAGGATTTGTTTTGAATATTTACGAAAAGGCCAGGGCTTTTTGCAGAGCTATGGCAGATGCCTTTCTATTTAAAAAGCTCCTGGTCTTCAGCCTTTGCTCAGGAATGTTGTCTGTGAAGACTGCTCTTGCAAGCCTTGGCAGCCCAGTCCCACTCCCAGATCAGATCAAGGAGGACGGTTTGAGATGCTCGCCCCAAAGCTCCAGTAAAATTGGATTGCTGACAGCACTGATAAGCTGTTGTCCATGTGTGGTCCAACAATTGCATATTTGGTTAAAAAGGCAGAGCTGCAAAATATAAAGAAACAAAAACCTACAGCTACTGCACACAGCTTTTCAAAGCAGGAACTTAAAAGCCGCATTCTTGCAACTGTCACAATTTGTTGGCTGCCCCCGACAATCTCATTGATTTAAAAGGGAAACGAAGCTGATTAGTACCTTGCAAGATCAGGCATATTGCCTTTTAATTTTGTCCTGCAGGAGATTACAATTTTTTCCTCCAGGAAACAGTAAATTAGATAGGCGTGATATGGACTCATTCCATACAGGTAACTCTACTACAGAAACTCTTATTTCTATATAGACAGGGTGTCTCTGTCAGGCTTCAAATAGTCATCCTCTTGGCAGAGATCTGTCTCAGTGCTTGAGTTTTTGTTCTGGATAATCCCAACTTCTCACTGAAACCTCCATTATGCTTAACACCTGGCATAGTTACAAAAGGAAAGAAAATTTGTGTGACTGCCCAATAATGACAAAGAAATGGTTTACCAAACCAGAAATGTATGAGAAGCAAAACATCATAATGATTTTGAAATATTTGCATCGGTAAATCACATGCTAACCTGATACTCAGCAATGGTAGATTGGAAACTATTCAAATATTTCTTTATTTGTAAGTCATTGTAAGTTTCAGCAAAGTTTGTTGTCATTTGCTGGTGCTTTAGCACTGCACTGCATGCTGAATATCTCGTTAAGATGTACATGTCCTTCTCCACATAGCTGACAAGGCCAAAAAAATCTCTGGTATAAGGCTAATGTGTGTTCTTACACAAACTGGTATTGTCATGGTTTTCACCCTTGCTACTTCAATTCGTTCAAAGTTTGTCTGTCTTACACAGGGTCACACAACAAGGCACTGACAGGCAACCACTTGTTTCAAAAAGAGCTTTATAATTTACTGATGTGAGAGGTTATTTAAATGCCAAGAGTAAGAACTTCAGCCTTGTGTCTTTAACTGACAGCATTTAATTATGAGGTAGCCTGTGTGTAGCACTATATCAAGCTTTTCCTCCTTCTCTTCACTTTTGCCAGATTCATTGCTGGGTAACATAGTTAGCTCCATGCCTATGAATACTGAGCTCACAGAAACCATACAAATACAGCTAATGCAAAACTCCACTCATTAAAGAGAAACCTTTGCAGTTTGGGGCATTAAAGATGGAAACAAACTATTACCCCAGTGCAGATAATAATAATTTAGCCTCACACTTTAAACTTCAGTGCTTGCGCCGACCCATTCAAACGCAACCTCCTTGGCAGCTCTCCCTGAAGAGCAGAGGTGGTTGTGCTGGGGAGGGCAAATGCATCTCCAGCCTCCACTTCTCCTTCCTGTCTGGGCCATGCAGGACTCTGAACAGATTTTCAGTGGGAGCTTCTGAATCTCGAGCTTAGAGCATGGCATTTCTTGTGCGAATCGTAGCCACTGCTTGGTGACAAAAATAGGGAGATGAAAGTGATGCGACACCTCAACCATGTCCTTGAACTCCAGGAAGACCTCTAGGATTATAAGCAGAAGAAAGGAAGCTGCGGAATCAAGCAGAAAACAGTAAAAAATATGTGGATGTAGAAACTGTTGGGATACTCCATTAAAGTTTAAATGCATTTTACAGTTGGCCCATATACAACATTCATCTGATTATTTACGGAGACTCAAGAGGTGCCATTAGTAAAGAATGGGCTATGAAGGTACCAAAAGTGCTGTCCAAATAGGCAGATGGTCCCCAGGTATCCTTCGGGTATCTTCCTGCATTCCCTAGATATATCCACAGACATGCAGGGTGTTTTCCCATAATTTCAGTTTCTCTAGCAACCTTATTTCACATGCATTATTATCAATTTTTGTTCTACTCCTTTTTGGAAACTACCAATGATCTTGTACCGAAATAAGAGTGCAAAAAATATTTCCCCTATGCTCATAGTACATTGCCAGCCCCCTGTATCTGCCGTTTGTTTGTCTTGTCTTAACAACTATCCGGCTACACAAAGGCCTCTTATAAATTCAGGTAGCTATTCTCCTCCACTGATCAGTTAGTCAGTTCTCCTTTTACACCAATATCCTTCCCAAATTCAGTGTCATGTCAGTTCTTAACTTGGGTTGTCTTCCTCTCTGGTCCATCCATTCCTCTCTCTACCTTTACTTTCCTTCAGTTCTGTTCTGTTGCTGTTCCTTTAAATCTGCTCATGTATCACTTCTTCATTTTTCAGCTCTTTTCAGCAGATATACCTGTCCCAAAGCTGTTCACTTTTTTCTTCTTTCCAGCAAAGCACTTCACAGTCCATTACTTCATTCTTCAGAATTATTTGGTATTGTTCCCGGTTTACTTTCCCTATTGAGTTATTTGATCTTTATCCTCAGCCAACCAAATAATGCAAAATAATCCCTATTCCTGACAGAGAGTTAGTGCCCAGCCCTCCTACATTGATCAGTTCATGGATTCCCTTACTGGAATTCATCAGTTTTACTCTTGGACTGTGCCCCACCCAGTTACTGAACCTGTCTAACTAATGGCAAATTATTTAGAGGTACAAAAGCCATTTTAGACAAATGTAATTTAAATGTGGATTTAAAGGAAAAAAAAAAAAAGGCAAGCAAAAAAAAGACATGACAAGCACTTTAAAGGGCACAGAGCTTAAATCTTAGATTAACGAGATGGATAAAGTGATCTTTTGTAACCTCTTTTGAAAGACGTGGTGTAAAAGAGAAGGCTGCAGTTTTCTTTTTTTTTTTTTTTTTTCCTAACTGAACCATAAGGCTGAGAAAATCTATTTAGTCTAATCTCTGGAAAATGGATTTCAGACAATTTGCATCCTGCCAAGCATTTTGTTGTGATAGAATTAATATTTACACTCATGGTTTTAAAACATGAACAAAGCAGTATTAAATAGTAATAAAAGTGGTGGTATAAAAATATGATCAATTAGGATTTATCCTTCTAATCCCTAAGTATTAGAATTGGCAGGTGTTTTGCCATTAAGTTTGCCTTTTTAGTTTTTCTTTTCTCTTTTTATGCCATGAAATTTTATTATGAAACTGCTTACAGTGTGCAGGGCTCTTATCAACAAAGCAGCAAGATTTTAGTCTGTAAATACTTAATAAAAATTTCAATTTCTCACAATATTTGCAGATGTAGATGAGTGCAGCTATGAAGGAACTGTTGCCTGTGGAGATCATGCAAAATGTGAGAACGTGGATGGAGGGTTTAACTGCTCCTGTAAGGAAGGTTATCAACCATCCACAGGAAAATTGCAGTTTAAGCCAAATGATGGCACTTCCTGCCAAGGTACATGATATTATAAAGGTTTATGTGTTATTATAGAGCTACATCTTCTTAGAAACCCACCAGTGTGTGTTTATCTTCAGGTAGATTAATCAGCAAGACACAAAAAAGAGGCAAGGCAGTGGCATCTACATTTCCTGAGAATGGAATCATTTCGTAAATGTATTTTTGCTAAAGAGTGTGATGGAATCCATTTGGAGTAATGGTTTCTTCCTCACAGTTATTAGATCTGTGCTCCTCTCTGTAGCTTTGAGCTCTCTCTTAACGTCACCCTGTGGAAGTCCTGAGGAAAGGGGCCAAATGCTCTACCCAAGTGAAACAAAAGGTCAGGGTCCAATCCAGTGCTGTAACTTTGGCCAAGATAAAGTCTTAGTAGCTGAAGTTTGAGAGTGGAGTGCGGCTCCTGCGTCGCCTAAATTCTAAATGCTGGTGGTTTGTGGTCTTACTTAAGCTCTTTGTAAAAGCTCTTGTCTATATTGAATATGGATTGAACTGTAATATATAATTAGTTTCTTTTTAATTTCTACAGAAAATCCGATGGCCAAGTGTGAGCTATACAAAGAATGTATATCTGAACATATAAATAGAACTTTAGCTGGAGTAAGTAGCATTGGTTTATAAATTAATTTCCAAATCCTTTAATCATTTCTATTTGAAACTGTAATTTAAATTATAATAGTTCTTAAGGAGCTTTTAACAAATGCTTGAAGCATACAATTGAACTTAAGCATGTTTACAGAAGTCTTTTTAATCATTTCAAATTATTTGAACTGGGTTGTATGTTCAAATCATGGTAATAACTTGCTTGGAATATGTGTGTTCTGTTTCCAGCAAAGTGAGTCATGATGCATGAAAAATTCAGAAGTGTGATAATCACTCGACTGCCTCTGTAATTTCTGAAGTTACACACTGATGCATTTACTGATGTGCAATTATTTGCTTGTTCAGGGCGAAAGGCAGCAAGATAGCTTACAAAAGTAATGTCAACAAGTGACAGAAGATGGTGCAAAAACATCTTGGCATGCTAGTATATTTGCCCCTCAAAACATAGTATGTAAAGTAGTACAGAATTTATAGCCTCAAAGACTGTACTCAAGATTTTTTTTTTTCACCAGAAGCAGAGATTCCTGAAGTAAAATAAAAAAATGTGTTAATGAATTCATTATTCGTTAGTCTATAGCTATAGTATTGTCCAACTTAAAAGGATAAAAGAAACATAATTCTAAATCCCCAATTGTATCTGCTTGCGTTTTCTACTAAGCAGTTTGCCAAAGTTAAGAGATTCAGAAATATGTTAAAGGTTTTTATTAACATAGTGCAAGATGCACATTCTATTACCATGCTTTCTATGGTAACCTGTACAGGTTTAATTACTTATTTAAT
>WTSP01008684.1:274844-291109 GCA_025331215.1 Actenoides lindsayi
ATAATTTTCCCCCAGGGTGTTACAAATTATAATATTCTTACAAGAATCACTCAGCTAGGAATAATTATTTCGTTGATTTGCCTCTCCATGTGCATTTTTACATTCTGGTTCTTCAGTGAAATTCAAAGCACTAGAACAACAATTCACAAAAACCTCTGCTGCAGCCTTTTCCTGGCGGAACTCATTTTTCTGATTGGAATTAATATGAACAATAATAAGGTGGGTAATTTTCACTTGTATCCTGACTTTCTGTTGGAAAGTAAATATGTGGTGTAAGAACTTTCATCTACTTCCAGTATTTCCTAGTATCAGGATGAATAGTCTAGTGACACTGACTTCCCAGTCTAATAAATATAAAATAGTCATTTAAAGAAGTAGTCTAAGCTTTGTCTAAGCTTGTGTACATTGACTCTCCTCTGTAGGCTCAGTGTGTTTGGGACTTTCACTTTTCACATCCATTTGGATGCTGTAGAAAGTTACACTGGTGGCTCTCTGGGTGACAACTTTCCCTAAAAGCCAGGCCAGAGCTGCAGTCCCAAGCTGGTGTTTAAGATACTGCTCTGTTGGTTAGAGAACTTCTTTCCTTTCTACATGCGAGGTCTTGACCTGCCCCTGTAGCTTTTTCATACAAGTTGGGCTGTTGATTTTTGCAAATTTAGGAAATTAAATTATACATAAATTATCACAATACCCCTAGTACAAGTAGCTAAATATGACTTAAAATTGCTTGGAAAGATACGAGCTGCTACCCAGAGGTTACACTCCAGTGTTGATTGATTGAGAAATATAATTTTACAAACACTTTGTAGTAATAAAATTTATTTCAGAATTAATTTCTCATGATGCCTAATTACATTGTTATCAAAATCGTTCAAATGAACTTTGTCTAGATCAGGGAAGAATATAGACTATTCAGTTGTAACTATGGGATCAACCTTGTCAATTTGTTTATACCGTTTTCCTGGGAAGATGTGCACTGGTTTTAAAAGTAGACTGTAGTCTTTATTTTACCAGTTGCTCCAGAAAATACTGGTGAACAAGCATGTTCGTGGGTGTAGGCCAAGCTCTTGTCAAGCAGCATTACATCTGGGCTGCTGGACCACCACTTCAGAGGAACTAGGTTGCTGATCATATGCTGGTTTTTACTATTAAAAGAGACATACTAATAGAATTATGACTCTTGCTTTCTCTGATTGAATTTCTAGCTCTTCTGTTCAATTACTGCTGGATTACTCCATTATTTCCTTCTAGCTGCTTTTGCATGGATGTGCATCGAAGGTATTCACCTCTACCTTATAGTTGTGGGAGTCATCTACAACAAGGGTTTCTTGCACAAAAATTTCTATGTCTTTGGCTACGTCAGTCCAGCTGTGGTTGTCGGAATCTCTGCTGCACTGGGGTACAAGTACTATGGCACCACAGAAGTGTAAGTTGCTGTTTCTGTCTCCAACTCAACATATGTGAGGATGCGATAGTGACATTCCAAGGCATTTTCTGCTGTTTACTTTTCAGATGTTGGCTCAGCACAAAGAATAACTTTATATGGAGTTTTATAGGACCAGCATGTCTAATAATTCTCGTAAGTATAATTTTCATTTTTTATTGTAGTACATAAAACTGATAATAAAAGGTGTTTAATAATCACCCACCCACTGCCAGCATAGCTGTAAGTGCTAATTATAGGGCAGAATTGGCTAATTTAGACCTTTTTATAGTATCTCTAAATTACTTATATGCTGTACATCTAAATACTTTACTAGCCTGAAAAATGGATGTTTGACCAAAAAAAAAAAAGCTCAATATAAGATCAGAGCTTGGTTTGTTATTTTTTTTCTTCCTTGCTTTCTTTCCTTTATCCCAATGGCTTGAGAAATTCTGTGAAGCATTTCTGGTTTCTAAGAAGTTGCATCTTTGTGTGTCATTGCCATCTCAGCATGGCTCAGCAGGAGGTGCACACAGACACTATCCCAGCCCTAGCAGACAGATAATCTGTTTTTTCAAATGTTGTGGGACTTAATCTCTTATCAGAGATTGGTCATCTTTGTAAGATTAGACTGTCATCTTTATGATTTTATCACTCTTGTGTACCCTGTCATCATCAAAGCTATTTTAAACTAAATTGCGACGTCAGAGAAAAGAACCCCCTATTTCACATGGGCAGACAAGTCAAGTATTGATAGCCCTATTTCAGCTGGGAAGAGGGGCTTTTTAATTCTTATTGGAAGTGGTTTCAAACCTGCAGATTTGGCAGGTGTTATATGTTCAGTTCTGAACTGAGATGTTTTTGGTGCCTCGGGAGCATTTCTAAGTGCTATAAAGTTTAACAAACCATTTCAACTGTAATGGGGGCATTATTATGTATGACTGAGTTGACAGTGATCTGGCACTAGCTGAAGCTAACAGGAGGAAAAGGTACAATGATGAGGCCACATGACATCTATGGACAAGGCAGTTAGAACCCTTTGTTGGTTTTTAAGCTATTTGGTGATAAATAGGAGGATTTGTGAAAAAGAAGTGGCAGTGCCTAACAGACAAGATGATACTAAGCCTGTTGTATTTCAATGCATTAGCCATTTCAAAGCTGAGTGGAGTATCAGGTATAATTCTGGTCAAATTCAACCTCAAATTCCTACTGTAGTTTGGCGACAGGCTGGGGACAACCTGCCAGGTGCAACTGCAGGGTGATGCTTCCCCATCTCACCCTCCCTGGTGACTTCAAGAGAGGCAAAGCACCATAACCTCCCATGGCTCAGTGCTTCTGGGATCAGGTGGCCCTGATGGCCAAAACGTAAAGCAAAATCATGGGGGGGAGACCATCCTTTACTAGGAAACTCTTACAATTCTTAGGTTTAACTCAACAGTTTCCTGTTTCTTCTTTGAACCTTATTTCTTTCTTCAGTGAAGGCAAGAGGGTTGGGATTTTGTTGTTGTTGTTGCTCCCTTTCCTGTTCCTCATCTGCCTTCGAGTGGAGATTTATGGGCAGTGATGTACCACTGCACTGTTAGCAGAGGAAAACTGAATTATGAAAATATACAAAATGCCCCAGATTCCTGCATCTGTAACCTTGCTTTCAGCTCTAGCTGAGCTGTGCCTGATGTAGGGTCATAGGTACAGAGTATAGGTCTGCAATTGCTTTGATATAAATCTAGCTGGCTGCAGAGGAAAATCCTGCATCTGGGCTCTGAAGCCCATAGCTGCTTTTTGAGCACTCCAGATCTTCCAGCAATCCCTGCAAATGAAAAGAAAAAGAGGAGGTGATAGACCTTGATACAGGCCCTGTGCACCATTGCAGTCCTCCTATGGATGAGAACAGCAGCCAGAAAGCTTCTTTTTTCTCTTCTACTCCTTTGCTTAAGCGAAGCCACACAAAGGAGCTGTAGCTGGACAGCTGGACAACCCTGTAGTTTTTTTGCTGGTTTTTTTGTGTGTGTTACAGCAGTATTTTGTGACAACTTGCTTTCACAGTATCCACCTACCTTTATTATTGTCTTTTTATAATTTTGCTCTTCTAGACCCGGGAGAAAAGACAACCTGCTTTCAGAAGCTGCTTTGTCTGCTGTGTGATTTATTTACTTATTTATTTTATTTTTTAGCATATGGATAGCTTGTTTTCATGGGGTGATAGCAAATTGAAGCCTGAGCTGCAAGAGAGGTGTTTTCACAGAGTGCAGGCAGATGGGTAATTTGCCTTCACTCTGGCCAGGTTATTGTCTAAGGAATTATTGTCTGAGGGACCTGGGATTTTTTAGTCTGGAGAAGAGTAGGCTGAGAGGAAACCTTATCACTCTCTACAGCTACCTGAAGAGAGATTGTAATGAGGTGGGTGTTGGTCTCTTCTCCCAGGTAACTAGTGATAGGACAAGAGGAAATGGGCTTAAATTTTACTATAGGAGGTTTAGGTTGGATATTAGGAAAACGTTCTTTACTGAGGGAGTGGTGAGGCTTTGGAACAGGCTGCCCAGGGAGGGGGTAGAATCACCATCCCTGGAGGTGTTCAAAAAGCATCTAGATGTGGCACTTCAGGACATGGTTTAATGGTCCTGATAATATTTAGTAGATGGTTGGACTTAAGGTTGGAATCGACCTTCAAGATCATTAATGATTCTATGAAAATATGGAAAACCTTATGAAAATAGGCACTTACTCTAGAAGGCGGAGTTGGTTTTAGACTCTGTGGTTTTACCTCTGTGGAAGGAACGTTATTCATGGCAATTCTGTTTCCATTGTCCAGTGTTCCTGTTGAACATACTGCATGGGCACCAGCACAACAAAGACAAATCTCTTTCCAAAGTAGTGCCACTTAGGAAGTACTTTTAATTACAGAAGCTGATCTCTTTCCAAGATTTCCATTCTGCCTACAGCTAATTAAAGAAAAAAAGAAAAAAAAAAACAAACAAAAAAACCAAACCCTAAGTAAGGACTCTGAAAAGGAAATGTTATTTCTGTTCTGGAATAACCAGATAATGCACCACTACCCTGGTTCAGAAAGTTTCAAAAGCTGGCAGCTTCAAGCTTAGCTTTAATCCAGAGCTTCATCTACTGCATTGAGCTTGCAGGTTTTCAAAGATAGCCTGGAGAGTTTGGATACCAACAAGTTGCTCCCCACAAATGATTATTGCACAGAAACACTAAAATCGCTGTCAGCACAAATGCGCACATACCCAGATGGTGATTTCAGTTTGTGTGAATGGGGATCCAGGAAGTTTGTGTTGTGGATTATACTGTAATATGCTTTTGAGATGGCGTGTAAGTGACGAAGAACAGAACCAGTTCTGTACCGATGAATTTTCTGTCTCAGGGCTCATTGTTTCAAACACATCTTTGGACTTTAAATCCACAGTAATAGTGAGGTATAGGCAGCTCAAGTGTTCATCAGGAATACAAACTTAAGTACTCCTCTCATTGCCTAAGCAGAAATTCTACTTCTGAAGGTGTTTGCTTATTAATATTGTTTCCATTAGAATTCTTAAGTGCAAAGCAGTGGCCTTATTGATCACATCTAAAAATTACTATTATTAGATGGTGAGTGTACATGAAAAGGAGTGGGTCGGAAGCTCTTTAGATGGAGTTAGCAAAGAAAGGGCATTTTAAACCTTTGCAAAGCAAGCTGCAAGCTGAAGATAATTTCTACAAACTGTTTCTTCCTCCTAATACTTGTAATCTTTAGAACCACAACAATTTTAGCTAAAACTATGCAGTAGATTAGATCAAAGCATAAAAATATTGAGAAATTTTTTATAACGAGTATTTAAACTTTTTAATCAAAAAGTGAGTTTATCACAAGCTTTAAGGCACAAACATTCACACATACCACAGCCCATCCCTGATTGAGGCAAATACAAATATAAGCTCCAGAGATAAAAGGTATGAAAATGGAAAAAAACCCTAGAACATTTTATTTTCTTTTGTAATACACTCTTATAGTAATAATAATATCTCTGTAATAAGAAGTGTGTAGAATGGAAATAACCATTTGTCTGCAGGGTAATGTGGCTTCAGTTTTGCTGAGTATGTAATGTTGGACAATAACAAACTCCTTCCCATTCTGGAGGACTTCTTCATGGCTTTCCCCACCTTTGATAAGACAGTTTGCTCTGTGTCATGTGGGAACAGATCTATGCAAGGGCTTCATTCTTCATCACTGGCATTTTTGGAAACTTCACCTTTTAAACTCTGTGGACATGGGGTGTCTCTCCACTTGTACCTGTTGTGAGTGACAGCTATATATCATTTGTCCAACCAGCAGTAGAAATTACATCACATTGTGAGGCACAGCTATATATTAGTTGTCCAACAGGCAGCAGAAATTTGGAAGGGTTGGACAAAGACTGTTAATGCTGTAATTATGGAATCTACAAGCTATTAAAAGGAAAAGTTGGAAAAGTATTGCTGCTACTCCAGGTGCAGCTATAGGCAACCATTCTAACATACCTCTCTCCTACAGCCTTCTCACATAAAACCTGTTCAGTTGAGCTTTGTGCAGCAAGTTCAAAACCACCACTGATAACATGGTTTGCACCTTTGCAGTACTGACAGAGTCATGCAGGTTTGACTGTTGTACCCACTGCCACAATAAATTGGCATACCCCTGTGAGGAACCAGGACTCAGAAATGTGACGTGTTGTAACATTAACGGGTTGTCCAATGCTATAAATCTGTCGGTAGAATTTGCTGAGATCCCCTCTGTAGTAAAAAAATACAGACTTGCTCTCTAAGGTTGGAGTATTTCCAAAATGGAACATCATCCAAATAATCCTCTCTGTGGCTTTAATCCAAAGATCCTAGCACTGTGCAGTGAGGAGGTGGCTCCTGCACACTCTTGTTTTACTTCTCTAATGTGTGTTTTCAGGGACCTTGAAGGTGTCTGGCTTGGCTTCAAGCTTCAGTTTCTTGAAACAATTGGTAATTGTAGTGTTTGCAACTACAAAAATGGCTTATAAATGGACCCTGCAATTTTCAGAGCATTACTGTAAACTTGACTGGGAACGTAGAAGCCTAAAGTATTCTTGGGAGAGGTGTCTCAGAAAAGCCAAGTTCTTTTTATTAAGCATTCCCATATGTAATAAATGTAATTAATAATCAACAGTAAAGCAAAAATATACTTGCAGTGATTGATTAACCATACTGTTTTGAACTTTCCATGTATAAATGAATGGGTAAATGAATAAAATATACAGATTGTAGTTGCAAAATACAAGAAAAAGTGACATATGAGTGATGAAAGCAGGCTAACAGTAGACTAATGCTTTTCATTAAGGAACTGCCTGCATATTCATTAGAACTAGTCGATTACTTTAAAAATATATTCATCAGATAAATTATTTGATGAATTTTACCGTTATTTGTCAAATAATTTATTCAACAAAAAAAGGTAAAATTAATGGAATAGTGCATTCATCAGATCTTATTGGACAGCTCAAGTACTTATTCGGTTCTGTACTTCTAGGTTGATTCAGGATTTAGTAATGCTGCTGCAATCAGTGTAGAAAAATATCCTGGCAAATCCATTACTCTGCTGTTTTCTCATATACTCACAAATTTCATGTATTTAATCTAGGCCATGGAAACTGAACATCTTTCTTGTACAAAAGTAAATATTCAGAGTTTAAAGTTGTACATTTTCCCAGACTTGCATGATCTGACAGGCCATTGCTCCCATTTTAAAAAGAAAGGGGGCAAAAAAACCCAAACTCAAAGCAGCCCCTCTGAGGTCAATGATACCACACTGGTGTAATCAAATCTACTGCCTCTGTGGGCTTCTTCACATTATTGTTCCTGTTCTTCAGGGAAGCAGGTCAGTTTTGGTACTCTTGATATTCTGAGGATTACTGTCAAAAAAAGGTGCTTGACCTCTGACCTCCATCACAACATACCACCATCTCATATTTTTTAGTTAATATTTATGCTTTAGAAAATTCTGTGGGTTTTCTTTTTTCCAAAGGGTTATTTGTGATTAATACCTAGTTATATATCTTAGAAATCTGTACTCCCTACTATATGTTTTTCAGAAAACAGCTGTTTTAAACATTTTTTTTGTATCTGCTCTTGTTCCTCAGTCTGCCTTTTTAGTGGAAATAAACTTCCTATAGGGGCTGGCAATGGCTTTATTATTCCTTCTGAAAGAATAATAGTCCCCTTTTCATCAAGTCCTCTGTGGCTTTGGTTAAAGGTGTCTCTGTGGCATTTCTTGTGCCATTGTGGGTAAAATAGAGATAATTAATTATATAGTGGCATTAAAGACTGAGTCTGCAACTTTAGTTGAAACAGATTAGTTCAAACTGCAACGCTGTTCAGCAACAGCAATACCTGCTGTGCTAAATAATCACTGAGTTGGAAAGTACTTGTCCTGTTCAGTGGACAGGACCAGCTTTTAATCTCTAAACCACAGCTTCCATACTGCCATACCCAATGGATGCACTTTCTCAGCAAGACCAGGGCTTTCATGTGGAATTAAGTTTTCACTTCCTTCCCTCACTCATTAAATCCCCTGTTCTAAATTCTGTGGAAATAATAAAAATAATAATAATAATAAAAAAAAAAAGCCTGTGACCATTAGTCTACCACATGAAAATCACCTGCTCTTACATTGTTACATAGGAACCAATTCATCACAGAAAGATGCTTTTCAAAGATCCTTGAAGGTTGTCCCATGGAACAGTTTATTTTTAAAAATTCAACTCAGCTATTAAAGGACAAGCATGTGAGTAAGTTCTCCCTCAGATTCACCAGAAGGACATTAGACTTGAAAAGTCGAAGTGTGTCCCCTGTCATCAAGGCAAGGTGAGGGAGTACAGGTGGCTGCCCATGGGAAGGGGAAGAGCACCCGCAGGTGCCAGCTGGCTGAGCACATTTGCTGAGACGTCCCACAGCTCAGTGCAGGTTAATGTCCCAGGCATCCTTCTTCTTTTCTAGCAAGATCAACTGTGCCCAATATTTTAATGGATCCATCTATATTAAGCCTCAAAGGATAGTTGGTTGTGTTTGGTTTGGTTGGGTTTGGTTTTTCAGAAAAGCCATACAACTGTCTGAATCTGTGTTCTTTTTTTTTTTCTTTGCTTAATATTCTCTTAGTGATTCTTTACATTGCCTTGCTATCAGCACAATTACAATAAACACTATGCTTACCCTAAATTGTTCATTGAAAGGACACCATAGGTTCACTTTAGATAGTTAACATAGACTGATGAAGTCTTTTGGACTTTCTTGGTAATTACATAATGACTACATCCACACTACATATTTTCTCCCTCAAATCACAATTTTCTTCCACTCTTCTACTGCTCCTTTGATTCATCTCTCGCAGGCATTTGGAGAAGCAAATTTAAATTCTCAGTTGTAATTGCATGTGAATACTCTGGAAATCTCACTTGGTTATTGAAAGAGCTTTCTGTGGCTTTAAGTAAGACTGTAAGTCACAGCACAGGGTTTTGTGACCACATCCGGGGCATAATTGTGAATGTTTCTAAAAAGCAAAAGGCCAAATCCTTTAGAGGACTTAGCAAACCACGGAAGGAAGAGACAGCTTTCTGCTAACAATTCACACCTCCAAAATGGCAAATACAGCCTATTGTCAGATCTGACATCTCAGTCGTGCTCCTGATCCCACCTCCCTCCCTGTAGCTGGTCCCATTCACTGAAGCTAGTTGTGGTAAAAGATAATACACAACTATTTCTCTCCTCTTTGCCAGATAAAAATTTTTCTGCAGGGTTCCCGCATAAGGCTCCAGATGCAGCCTGACAGGTTTGCATTTATGCAAAAAAACCACAGGAGAGATGTAACAGGTAGTCTCAAGTCTCTGATGCACCTGCAATCAGATCATTAAACAGCCTGATTTCTGTCATTACCAACTCCAAAGTAAATACACCTTCCCAAAAGCTTCTTGGAAAAGGAGAAGAGTAAATCTAGTAATTTAGTAAATGCTAGTAAATCTAGCAAGCAAGATAGACCCCAGTCCTACCACTGGATCTAGCTGGGCTGATGGTTATGGCTGAGATCAGATGCAGCTCTGTGGGTTCATCTCTCCTGTGCTTGGCTACAGAGCTGAGGTTAAATAAAAATATTTAGGTCACTATGTGTTTAACTTCACAATCAAATAAGAAACAACATTGAATCCAGAATTCTGAGAAGCTGTTTACTCTGATGGAAAATATAGAACCTTCGTTTACTTATGTATATATTTATTTACAGCTTGCTCTAGGTGTTCTAAAAATATACCGGAAACACTTAATTGAGTCTAAATCTACGGCCTGAGATATGTAAAAGCACTTTGAAGTATTCATATATAGAGAGCAACCATATGTGAAAATTACGTATTTTCTGAGACAAACTTTGAAATAAACTTATTTAGCTGTGTTTTAACTTTTAAAATAAAAGTGAAATTATTAAAAACTTGGAATCATAAAATTCTAATCCTGCATTATTGAAAATATTTCCCCAAAATATAGCCTGAAAGGGATTTGTTAATGTTTTTGTTCTGCTCCCAGGTAAGACTGCTGTTGTATACGTAAAGCATTCGAGAAGGTATGTTCACTGGGAAAATCATAATGAGATAAGTTAGTAAGGAGACAAACCCAGACTGTTTGACTGCCAGCTTGTGTCCAATTTTATACAATTAATATGGCATACATTTTCATTTTGAAGCTTAAACTGTTGTATTGTTAATAGCTTAATTCCTTTCTGCCCTGACTGAAATAACAATGACCCACTGAATGTTGTCATTTTACCCAGCCATTAGCCATACAGCCAGAAAGACAGAAATGTATTGCTCTCTGTGGCAGAATTCAGACCATCACAAGCTCATTAATTCAAACACTCATAATGAGGGTCATTGTAAAGACTGATACAGATATAGCTGCTCTGAACTTCAGACAATTTTTGAAAGAGCCAAATTCAATATGATATATGTAAAAAATTCAAGTATATGCCTAAGAGAGCAGCAGGAGAAATTTTCTCATTCTTTTTTGTGAGATCTGACATCAGCATATAGATGGTTTCATCAATTATTGAGACAGAGATGAAGAAAGGAAAAGGGAATGATTTGGGGTTTTCGTTTTTGAAGTTTGAATGTAAAGTGCTCAGACTGAATCAGAACTAGTATGTCTGAATCTTTAGATTCTGCCTCTTTCTTATACCTTCTCTTCTTTGTAACACTGGAGAGCCTTAAAAGCCTGGTATTTAAAGTGTTTTTATAACTTTTGAAAGGCTGGAGTGTATCTTTTACACCATATATGAAATTGCTGATTCCTTTTTCATTCTATAAATACATGTGTATTGGAAATAGTCTCAAAAACTCAGTCTTGTATCAAACAATTACTCCACTGTTAAAAAAAAGAACTGTCTTTAGATAGTCCTGGATGAGGGAGATCCAGGTCTTCCTGCTCCAGTGAATATTTAATTAATTATATGGCATGGAATAGATCCAGTAAGGCTGATGGAGCAATAACCGCAAGTAGCAGGTAGAGAGGCAGGAGAAACTAAGGGTCATAGTCAAGTCTGAATATTAAGTACAACAGAAAATTGTGCCTGAGTCTCCAGCATCCTGGATAAATGCCCTGTCCACAGGGATTTTCATAGTTCAGGAGTGTCCTCTCTGGTTTTCAGCAGAAAAGCTCTCCTAGTCAGGAATCCTTTTCTGGTGAAAGTATAGTCTAAAAGAGTAAATAATAAAAGAGTCTTTTAGTGCTAATGAGCTGATATTTTTCAACAAAAAAAAATGTTGGACACTATTTTTTTTAATGCCTCCCATCCTGATCTGTTTCATTTCACCAGATGTCCAGGTGTTAACTGAGCTACCACTGTGAAAGAAGGACCATTTCCCTCTGAGCTTTCAAGTGCTTTAAAAAAGGGAGGGGGGGAGGAAGGAAAAAAAAAGATTTCTTAGTTGCCAAATTTGACAGCTGTCAGCTCCCTCGATGGGGCAAAATGATGATCTATCACTTCACTCGGTATCTTACAATTTAATTGTAATTAATTATGAAAGAAACTACAACTCTTCAACATGAGTGCAAATATTTTTATTTGCAGGCAGATGTTTTGCATGCTTTATTAAATTTTGTGTATTTCATAACATTCAGTGCGGAACTAAAAATAACTATCATTCTGTACCTACACAGCGAGTTTCATGCAGTGTGAAGGACTAACATCATATTTACTTGAGGATAGAACGTTATGTTACTCTTCCAGTATGTAAAATATATGGAATTAAGGACCTATTTTAAATATAGCAGTTGCTAAGCAATGTGCTATTAGCACAGACTCCAACAGCTTGGAATATTTAGCATTTTAGGACCTACATGCTCATTTTTATATTATTACTTAGTTTGCAAAATACAGTTAGTAATCAACAGAGGAGTTTGTAATTTGCTTAGACAACAGGTGAGATTGTTCCTCAGTGTTCTTCTGGATCCTCATCTTAGGAACCAGAACTGTAAATATTATTATGTCTTGATATGCAGACAACTTGTATTTTCTTCTGCAAACTGTGGATGGGTGAAATTCTGCTGCGTGGTCCCAGAGCTGCTTAGGAGTAGAAGCCAAACCAGCGGTTTCTTGCTCTACCTGTCCCCACTGTTGGGCAGTTTTCCTTTATCATGTGCAAGTGCTGGTCTGCAAAGTGAAACCCACACTAGTGCCCACCATTGCCCATCAATCACTTGAGACTCCCACTCTCTATGGTGTGTAGAGGCAAAGCCTTGACAATGCTGGAGGCAATGGATGTTTTACCATTTAATATCTGACACTGGTTTAACAGGAGCAGAAATCACTCCAAGGTCCTAAATCCTCATCACCCTTCACACAGGTGATCTCCCCAAGAGTTGGGTACTAAACACTTACCATCCTCCCTTTAAACTCAGTCATGGGTTTACCATAAAACCTAGCTCCTCTAGATTGGTGGGTGCTTGGAGATTATCCTGGGTTATACAGATACATAAATGCAGTTTCCTGTATCCACAGAACCCTGATGTCATGGGATCCTAATAATTACCCTTATTTAATGTCTGTGGCACATAAATACATTTTAAGATTCCTACCATTTGTTCATAAATATACCACAATGTTTCTTGACTGTAAGCAAGCTAAAAATACTTTTACAAATATCTTTAAAGAGAAATTATTCCCTGAAGATGCTATGAGCAGAGGCTCTGCCTGTATCAGTCCTTGTCTTTGATTAACAACTTAAAAAAAAAAGAAAAGGAATAGATTAATTATTAAAATTAGTTCTGTAGTGCACCTGAGCACGCTGAGTGAAGCCTGATTCCCACCGAAGCTTGGGGGGAGGAGGGCTGAGGATGCTCAGCACGGAACAGGGAGACAGAGGTTTGCTTTGTGAAATAGTAAGGGCTGAGTGCACTGTTTGCCCAGTAGCACTTTGGGGTGTTGTGTTAAATAAAAAATAATATATATATAAAAATCAGTTCTGGGCTCAGAGTCAATGCAATTCCCCTCTAGCCTATTAGGCTCGCTGAGAAGCCCCTCTCAGGACACGCAGCAGTTTCTCTGACTGTTCAGGCATGAAATAACCCTGCAAACAAAGGCAGAAGAGTTCCCTGTGTCAGGCTGTACAGTCGTTACTCACTTGATAAAGCTGTGGCTGCGCCTCAGCGTTTCATGCTTTGGCTTTGCCCTTGCCCAAAGCTGCAAAGTAGCTCTGCTTATCATACAGGTAACTTCTTCCCAAAGCCAGTGTGTGGCGGCAGCAGCCCCCGAGCTGGCCTTTTCCAGACCTTTACAAAGCCTGTCCTGAGCCTAGTTTCACAGCTAGCTGCACAGCTGGCTCAACTCCAGCCTGCTGTCTCTCCGGAGACGCTGTGCCTTATGGTTGCCCTGTCATTCTCATTCACCCTGCCTGTCACCTTAAGGCAACCTTCATTATAACATCGTCAAAGGTTTATTTGGTTAAATCTGAAGATCCTGCTTTTAATTGCAAAAATGAACACACATGATTGCATCCAAGGTAAGTCTAAAACACAACATTTGGCTGTAAGTAGCAGCTGAAGCCTTTTTAGATGCTTTGGTATCTCTCATTCAGCAATCCTTCATTTTGTCCCAGCTGGAAGATTTGGGAATCCAGGATTCCTGGTGCCTATCTATATTTTTTTACTTTTACAGCCTACTACCTACTTCCATTTCTGCTCCTTTGAAGCTCAGATGCACATACAAATTCAAATGTCTTAAGTGGTTGTATCTTTGGCCAGGCATTTTGGGTGTTTTGACTCCCCATCCCTTTTGCTGAAATATGTATGGATCTTTGGGTATATCACTTATCTAAAGGCCATTTCCCCGTTAGTCCTGCTGTGTCCAGTTTCTCTGTATTCCTACTCGGGTCAGTCATCCAACATGAACTTTGTACTTCACATTTCCTAGAAATAGTTGCAGCTACTGGTATGTTTATAGCAGACCATGCAGAGTATCAGGTTGAAGGAGAATACGTTGGGTTTACAGCAGCTGTTGGATTTCTGGTTTTCTCTAAAGGCTGTGCTTGTCACGTTATTAACATTAGCTAGTTTTTTCTCCTGAATTCACTCATGAGTTCCTGTTATGGTTTTCCCTCAAGTTTTACTGCATTTCTGTGTCACAGGACCGTTACTACTTTGTTGTCCCAAAGGACAAAATAGGTTGAAAAGAAGAAAAGGAAAAAAAAAGAAGAAAATTACACATTGCCTAAAAGCTGTTGTTTTGAGACACTGAACATTGTATAAAGGCAGCCCATGCACTTTGCTGCAGATATTTTTTATTGATGAAGTGCTTCAAAACGGGGCAAAAACTGACCTAAGACTTTAATAAATCTTGGAAATGAGCGGGTGTTTGAGAAGTTAAGCTCACCCCCATTACCCTGTAACATTACCTCCTGCAAGGCTACCTGAGATGTATTGTACAATAATTGTGTTCTGGCAGCTGACTGAGAAGCCGGTGTTAACCTCTCCCCTTCCCCAGATACATACAGATTATTCCCAGTAGAATGGATTGATGAATGAAAAGATCATAATTAATGGGTATTACTTTAATGCAGAGGGCCAAATCCTATTATCCTGTGCAGCAGACAGTGTAAAGAGCATATGTATAAAGGAGCCCTGCTGAGACAAAAAGAAATGAATTTGCTGCCGCAAAGCCCCCCTCTACCAGTTGCCTGTCCCATCCTCACCCAGCAAAACCTCTCCAGTGCTGCAGCTGGTTTCTGTGGCTGAAGGATAAGGAGTTTTGGCCTGCAGAGCTTCTTCCAGAGCTTGTTAATTGCAATAGGAAGGCTCTCATTGACATTAGTGGTCTTTTGGATGGTCTGAAAGAGGGAAAGTTTGGTCGTGTGGTTTGTGCTGTGATCTTGATAGCAGTTCCTCAGGAAGTAGCAGTGTGTGTTCTCCATGCTCATGGTACTTTGATCACATTTCACCCTACCTTTTTCAGATTCCTAACTACATCAGGTGAGTTATGCAGATTACAGTGTGTGCACTAAGTTATTTGATACATTATTCACCAACAAACATAAGATAAAAAGTAAGTCTGCATATAATTACCCACAACTGCTGACTGACTTATAATTAACTTTGAAAAATTGCTGGTTTAGGAGATATTATAGATTACAATTTTAAATATAAGGAGCTACAGAACAGCTCTCACGATCAGCACAAGTACAAGGTATTCAGTGAAGGATTAATTCCCTAAACTGCTAATCAGCTCTATCTCCTGTCTTATCAAATTGTAAATACATTATGCTGTATTAAAGTATGAGCATGCAGCTAATTAAAGCAGAGCCTGCATTTAATATCAGATACTCCCCCCTTGGCACAACAGAAAATATTCTAAGGACATACATAACAAGTGTTAACAAATGAAAGTGATTCTTTTTAAAGTGATGCTGTGCTCCTACAGCAGGCTTTTCTTTTCATTTCAGAGGACTTTTTTTCTTAAGAAAAAGGAGGGAGGAAAACCACAGAATCTTTCTGCAGAAACAAGTTGGGGAAGACATTAATTCTATTCAGTCTACAGCTGGAAACCCACAGGAACCAACCAAGGGATTACAGCCAAGGAGCTACAAATAGTATCTGGATGACATCCAGCTAAAATTCCATTCATTTGCTAACATTTTTAATAGATTCTGATGTTAAATGCTACAAAGCAAAATAAGAATTTAAAAAAAAAACAAAACAAAAAAACCACAAGAAAACAAACCCAGCTACATTGTTAAAGGAATGCAGTAGAAATTTAAATGAAGGATCAGTGAAGCTTAGCTGAGCAAACAGAGGTTCAGAACCATAATTGAGCATCATTTGCAAAGCTGCTTCTTTCAGTTGCTTTTTTTTTCTGTTTCAAACTCAAATAAAGCAATGCTGTTGTAAAGAAGACAGGAAAAAAACCCCAACATACTGAAATTATTCACCTATGCAACAAACATAAAATATAAGAAAGAGTACGCAGCGAGGAGCCTTTCAACCAAAGTTAGTGTTTTTAAGATTCTTTGTGCAAACCTCAAAGTTTTTTTGTGTCACTTGAAATTTTTCACACCCCAAAGGCCTTGGAAAATACAAAGTTATTAATGTTATTCAGCAGCAAAAGACATATTTTGCCAAGATCTACATGACAGTCTGGGGTTCTCTGAGGTTCTCCTCTCCTCCCTTCCCTTCCCTTCCCTTCCCTTCCCTTCCCCCCCCCCCCCTCCCCCCCCCCCCCCCCCCCCCCCCCCTCTCCCCCCCCCCCCCCCCCCCCCTCCCCCCCTCCTTCCCCCCTCCCCTCCCACTCCTCCTCTCCTCCCCCCCCCTCTCTCCCCCC
>WTSP01008684.1:291209-307992 GCA_025331215.1 Actenoides lindsayi
CCTTCCCTTCCCTTCCCTTCCCTTCCCTTCCCTTCCCTTCCCTTCCCTTCCCTTCCCTTCCCTTCCCTTCCCTTCGAATTCACCAGGAAATTGAAGGCAGGTACCAATAAAATCAATACACATCCATAGACTGTTGAGGTAAGGTAGAGTTACAGCACTGTTTGATCAGTGTTTATTCCAGAGCTCTTTTGTTTTTTAATAGAAGTGGATCAGAAAAGGGTGGCGTTTCCCCCCTACCAGGCACTGGATTCTCTAGGTTTCAAATACACAGAAACTTATCTGACCAGCTTCATTTAAATGTGTAACAGTTACTAAGACTGGAAAGCATCCTGGTTTGATATAAAAGTTCCTTTCTTTGCTTCCACCAGGTTAATTTGTTGGCTTTTGGAGTGATTATTTATAAAGTATTTCGACACACCGCAATGTTAAAACCAGAAGTTAGTTGTTATGAAAACATAAGGTAAGTTTGCCATTTAATACAAATTCTACCTCCTATAAGTTTAAATACAGCCAGAGATGAAAATGAGTATTTACAAATACATTTTAACCTTCTGGAAGATTTATAGAAAAAGAAAGGTTTTGGGTTGGTTTTTTTTTCTGTTATATCATCATCTAGATTTCAAGGTAGTTGTTAAAATTTTATTTCTGTTGAGCAATACCTTGTACAGCAACACTGGGGTTGTGTGAGAAGTATACGAGGAAAATGAGTGGCCCATACCAAGCAGAGGGTAAAGGCTGATGGCAAAGTTAAAGAAGTAATTGCCCTTCTTAAGAACATCCCACAACCTCTAGGCAAGCCAGACCAGATTTGAAAACTTACGCCTGAATCGGCACCAAAATATTTCCCTTGAAGTAACAAGCAATTCAGTGATAAGAAAATCAAGCCATTCATGTTATTTCTGTAAAGTCTACAGTAGGACATTGTGCTTCTGTGGCTTTGGGGGACATGGGGGGGCATTCTCTTCAGGATTTTTACTTTGCATGCTGCTATGATTTTTCCATCAACTCACTCTCTTTAAAACTGATTTATAGGGACCTTGAAAACCGTTTGTGCAGGAAAAGCTGAAATGTACTACAGGGAACATTGAAAACAACTTACTGTTTGTGTTGCTTAGGAACACTCCTGCAGTTTCAATGCAGTGCACTAGATTTATAGTTAGGATTTAGCAATTGTTTGATTGATTACTTTCTCTTATTCCTCACCCTTTGTAGCTTCATGTGGTGAGCTGGTTTTAATGAAGTTGAAAATCATTCATTTTCAGAGGAACAGTGTTAAAAATGTCTCTTGTTCAAAGGAAGTCCTGCAATGACTGGGCTGAGAATGAATAAGAAAGTAATCAGAGGCTTCATTTCAAAGACAACATGCTGCAATTTGCCCAAATCTGTGAGCAGGGCTCTACAGCATGTTGGGGGGGAGGGGGGAGGAAATCATAGTCAATCAGTTTCTATAATTTTAAAGCATCAGTATGCTGACCCAGGAATTACTTGAGAGTATTTGTGTTCTAAAAACAAAATTATTTTTTTTTTAAATAGAAAGAATGAACAAAAGTCTAGTTTTACAACTTCTGCAGTCAACTTGAGAGGCAGACTGGGATCTTTTGATGTGATGCACGTGTACTGACCTAAGAGCATACTGTACATTTTTTTTCTGGGTTATTTTTTGAGGAAGATAAGGGGGAGGAGGAAAAGTATGGGAATGCTTCATAACAGACATATGTTTTTCCTTGGGGAATTACACTAACAGTAGATTTAAATCAAATCATATGGTGCTGCAGTACACCAGAGAAAACATATCTGAAGATTAAAGAAGCCAGTGTTTCAAGGCCCTCCAGTTTTACTCCTTTGCTATTCTGCAGGGATTATGGTGAGTTTATTCCTGCCACAGTGCTACAGCACACCCTAAAGAGCAGCCCATGGATTTGCACTTCTCGTGGCCTTTGCATCTGTGAAAAACTTGCCTAGGCAGCATCCACCATCCAAAGCAATGAGGGAAGGAAAACAGCACGTGACTGAATGTTTGCAATGTTTCTTTCCTCTCTAGATCCTGTGCCCGAGGTGCTCTTGCTCTCCTATTCCTCCTTGGGGCTACCTGGATCTTTGGGGTTCTCCACGTCATCCAGGGATCCGTGGTCACCGCATATCTTTTTACAATCTTCAATGCCTTTCAGGGCATGTTCATCTTCATATTTCTTTGCGTGCTGTCTAGGAAGGTAAGTGTCCCGTTCCTTGTGGGAGGCACCTCAGGCAGTCTCACGTACCTAAGTGGGTGCCCAGCCTTGAAGTATTGTATCAGAGCGAGGGAGGAAAGCCTTGTGTCATTGATAAGGAAGAGGAAGGAAGAGGGGAGAGTTTGCTGTTGCCTTCAGTGGAGACAGGACCGCTGCCCAATTTCTACCTTTTTTCCTTCCAGTTTTCAAACCAATGTTGGAAACAGGGAAAAATGTCCTTTAACATTGTAGAACTGGTTATAGTGCAATTAACTTAATGAGATAATGCAATATGTGCAATAAAACTCAATTCCAGTCTTGCCAGTTAGCAGCAAGATTCACCTACACAATCCTGAGATGGTAATTTCTTCAGTATTCTGTCCCAAAGTCAAAAGCAGCCCCACCTTAAAACATCCAGTGATAGGAGCAGTACAAAATGAGTTTAAAGGTATATAGTCCTATGAATAAATCTATTTCACTTTTGAATTCTGTATTTTTATTTCAGATCCAGGAAGAGTATTATCGATTGTTCAAAAACGTTCCTTGCTGTATCAGCTGCTTGAGATAAATGGAAGGAAAACATGGATGGGCATCTCAGTGGAAGGGAGTGACCAGGATGGTGGGTGGTGTAGATATCACAGAAAAATACGGTATTTAGAAAATATGAAATGACCGACTGAGCAGGCATATCTTTTAACTGCATTACTGGCTGGGTTTGTACATATGTGTGCATCTACGCGGAGCATTTAGGTTATGCTGTATACAAACAGTATACAAAACAAACTGGATTATCCAAAACAAATATTAACGAAGACCAGGGAAAGAAGCAAATTTCTAAAAAGATCAAGACTTTTCATGCCTTAGTTTTGTCTCTAATATTAGAACTATTTGCAGTTCTTGAAAACAAGATACCAAAAACCAACTGGCACAGCAGATCTTATGAATTGCTTTGCTAGTGGAAACATGTTCACTGTCTTTTTGTAGTAATGAGCTTCTTCCATTAAGTTGTATGTGGCCATCTGCAGGGAATGGGTTCCATTAAAGAGTCAACAGATAAAGATCTGCTTCAGCTCAGACTTCTGAAAACATTTCTTTTAATTTAAAGTAGATTAAAAAAAGGAATTTGTTTAATATTAGTCTCTTATCACTCTGAAATATGTATTTGTATATTAATCGATTCTTTATTTTTATAACTTCTAAAGAACTGAGCTGAGGTCAGATCTGATACGAGAATGGTGGGACAGACATTCTATAAGCAAAAGATTATTTTGTGAATACTTTGAAAAAGATCTGGTTCTTATTGCCATAAAGACTGAGATCTGCTAAAGTGGCACTATGATTTTGGAGGCTGTGGGAAGAAGATGCTTTCACAAGTTTCTCACCTGATAGAGTCACTTGGAATCCAGACCTTGTAAAAGTAAAGTGGTAGGAATCACCCATGCAGAAGAATACGGACTTAAATTCAAGGTTGTGTGCCTCCATACCACGTAAAATTGTAATTACAGTAGTTTTTTCTGCATATAGCATCTTTGAGTCAAGCAGTTGTCTTCCTGAGGCTCCTGGTTTTGAAGCACTTCTGTATTTAACCATAGGAGCACACATAAATCTACTGACATCAAAGGGAGTACTTGAAGTGCAAGTTTTGCCAGATCAGGGCATAAACACAATGCATCAGCAGTTCCACCTTTGCCATCTCACTTATTTTTAAAGTATGCTTTCATTTCACCCTTTTAGCACCTAGTTGCTGTGAAGTGCTGAGCAATCCTCAGCCCATATTGCTTTCTTAGGAAGTGTCTAGGATCTCAGATGAAGCCCAGTATTTTCACCGGTGAGGCACTGTAAATATGTAGTTGTTAATAAATAACACTGTTGTGTTGTCTGTTAAAAGAAAGCACTACTCTGAATTTTATTTATATTAAAGGAAATCTTTTTTTGTTTTGTTTTGTAATGGTCAAATTTGTTTGGGTTTTATCTTTTTTTTTTTTTCTTCCATACACGCAAGGCTTTCATTGTATGCACTGCAGCAACATGCTTCATCAAGTATATTCCACATCTCTGTCAAAATTTGGAAAACCACAAGGGGAGGGTTTTTTTCTGGGGAAAAAAAAATTAAAAAAATCTGTTCGTCCTTTGAATGTAAAATATGTGGATAAACTGAAGTGCTTAGCTTTCACATTTTGCCATTTCTGTTTATTTTAATAAATACAGTGGTAAAAGTTCTCACAGTTATGTATCGTTTGCCCTGAGTTATTTGCTGCATTTCCTTTGCTATTGTGTATGTTCTTCAAGGTTTGGGAAGATGCAGATACACATTACTTAAAAGAGTATTTTTAGAATGGTATCTACTAATGCATCATTTTTAATCTCCTGCAGAAATGTAACCTATAGTAAATCTGTCTGGACAAAGGAGCATTTCTAGTAAGTATATAATGACTTCAGCATGCTCAGTGAGATTGAAAAAGTTCCTTGGAAAGAAAATACATCGTAAAGTGTTTAGGTTACAATAGCCTTTTTAATGAAAGGACATCTTTTATAGGAAAACTGTGCTCTCCAGTCTCTGGGTCAGATCTTCATTGAAAATCTGTTTTTCTTACATGCAAGGATGAGTTTTCATCTTTTAATACAGCACATAAGGAGCAGAAAAATTTTGTTTATATTCACTGCCTTAGAGCCTGAAGGATATTGTAATTGTCCTCCCTAATGCATGCAGAAATACTGACAAGAAAGAAAATAGTTTATTTGACACAGCCCTTAGTAATATGAGCCCCAGCTCAGCAGAGGGAGAGGTGGAGAGGCAATGGACATAAACTAGAAAAAAGCAAGAGGTTTCAGCAAGATATTAGGAAAAACCTTTCCACTGTGAGGAAAGTCAAGCACTGGAAATGGATGCCCAGAGAGCCTGTGTGGTTACATTAAAATCTTTGGAAGTTTTTAAGACTGAGTAAATCCCCCGGCAACCTTATCTTATACCTGACCCTGCTTTGGGCAGCAAGGTGGATCAGATCACCCTCCAAGGTGCCTTCCAGTCTGAATTGTTCTACGAGTCTATGATACGAAATAGCAAACCAGGAGAATAACAGTTGGGCATTTCTTAGGATTTTGTTAAGCAAACTTGCACTCAACTACCGTGCATCAGCTGAACAAATTGTTTTGCCAAAAATAAATTTGTGTGACACATTTGTCGGATGAACTGGTAACTAGCTGACTTGTTTGGTAAATAAAAACTGTTTGGCATCTTTTTGGATTATATGCTTTTGAGAAGGATATGCATTCTGCAGGTGGGGCCAACAGGGAAAAAAACCAACCAAACAACAACAACAAAAAATAATCAATGATTGACAAGACAGATAAAAAGTAAAATGTTAAGGTTTCACTCTGAAAGCAAGTGCTTGCTGAAGAGAGAAATTGTTTCCATTAAACCAATCAAAGAGAAATTTGTGCTCAGTGTTGCATTTCAAGGTGTGCTTCAGAACATAATAAATAAGGTCTGGATTAAGAAAGCCTGGTTTATTCTGAAGTAATTAGTTCCTCAAAGAATTGGAAGTGTATTTCAAAGAAACCACAACATTTAATTGTTAATTATCATCCCAGCCTTTGGGAAGTTCAGTCTGCCAGAACTGGGCTGATGAACAGATCAGCTGTTCTCTTTACCCATTGAAATGAAGAAGGTTAAGCATTGAAAACGCCACAAATACTGTTCAAATTTCCTTCAGATTTTCCTCCACTCTCCAGTCGTCACAGACCTTCAACTCAGAACACAGTGACGCCCCAAAGCCAGTGATTTGCAAACTCGTTCATCTTATTAACCAGACACATAAAGTCTTGTTGCGCATGATGATGTTAGGCAGAATGAACCAATATTTGCAGGGCCGGTTCCTCCAGCTGCTCCACCTCCAGCTGGCATCACTTTTCTCACCAATAATACCACTTTTTCTATTTTTTGTGATCATAGCCCCTTAGAGCCTGGTTCAGTATCACACTCTTGCCAGATGTCATTTAAGTCACAGAGAAGTCCTACCTCCTTCTTTGAAACCTGCATAGATGAGATAAAACAGCCAAAAGTCAACCCACAAAGAAAGTGAAAACTCTTTCCTCCAGGGAAAGAGTTCATGGGAGGAGGGCTCCTGGCCAGCAACCTGCTCCAGCCTGTGTTACTCTTTTCATTTTGTTCTCATCCATTCAGGACACACAGCATTAGTGCTGTGAGATTACAGAAGTGAAGGTGTTACCTCACCAAAGCCATCCCCCGAAAGCTATTTTTATATTAAGCCTTTAAGATGGATGCAAACATGAAAGCAGCTGGTCATGGTGGCACTGATATTTCAACCAAAACGTCAAGTGCCAATGTGCTAAAGCATTTTCACAGGTTGCCTGGTTCCCTGCCAGCTCAGCTTTCCCGGCCGTTGCTGTGGGCAGCTCGTCCATCCAGACTGCAGCCTTGAGAGAGACGGAGAGACCTTGCTGTCTTTTTCAGACTCAGCATCTCCATGACAACCCTACCCAACAAACCCTACAGGAGCCCTGGCAATATCCAGACTTCACCTGGAGTCGGATAGGTGGCCACACATGGGACCTGGAGGTCCTGGAACTGCTGCTTTGAAACAAGCTGTGGAATGCAACTAGCGGAAAGTACCGTAATTCCAGCAACTTTACTGTTACAATGACAAAATTGACACAGCCCTTAGGAATGATTGGTGAAAAGAACAGAAGTCAACTAGCAGGAAAATGAACTGCTGAGAATGTACTAATTCTTTTCTGAAGAGGAAAAAAAATAAATTAAAAAAAGCTTAAAAACCATACATAAATTATCATGAACATGACTTTTGACTGATTCTATTTATGATAACAAGACCTTATTTTTTGTAGACTTTATTTTTACATCTTCCCATGCAGGGTTGCACTTTTCCCAGAATTCCTTTTCTGGAGCCAGACCTTTAACTTTGGCAGAAGCGTTACTGCTACAGACATTGTTTTACAACTCTGGGTTGGTTTTTTTTCTCTTGCTGGTAAGTGCTCTAATTTTATTGCAATTACTCTTTTGGATTCCCAAGGAAATGGCATATTTTCTTCAGGTTTCACAACATAAGGGAGCTCTTCTGTGTTCTGAAGCATTGCTGAATATTCTAATTAAAACTGGCTCTAGGACTAGCCATCAGCCTTCACTACCACGCAATAAGCACCTCCCTGCAATGTAAGCCTTTGTATTTCTTGTATCTAGTCATGTAAGTGTTGCAGTCAGCTCTGAATCCACATAAACCTAACACCATTAAAATTAATTTTGTAAGGCTTTTGTGAGATGCTGCTGAGTAATTTAGTCAAATGCAAGTTGATTATAAACATGTCGTCTTTACAGTTACCAAGTTTGAAATCTGTGTTTTTAAGAGGCAATCCAGTTCATCTTGTAAAATGTGATGGGAAATACTCTGTCTCTAATATCCATAATCAGTTAGATTTTAATCTGGGCAGGGATGTTTTCCTCCTGTGTTTGGCCCACCATTATTGAGCCTAATGGATTGAGTTAAAGGCAGCAATCTTCCAAATCCCACTCCTCTCTCTCTTTGAATATTTCTACACTAAACAGACCTCTGGCACCACCTTGGCTTCTGATGGATTTCAGAAATAATTGTTGATGATATAGTAAATTTGTTTTCCATCCCTTGTGTTTAAATCCCAGTCTTGCAAACACTCATGCATTTGCTCAGTTTTATGCACGACTTAAGTCTTTGGCATTAATGAGACCGCTCATGTGCATAAAGTTAAGCATATGTGCAAGTGTTGTATGATCAGGGTCTTAGGATGCCAATTTGTAGTAATAACAAATTTGCATAAACTTGTGATGCCAAGCACTGGGCTTCCTGCTCATTATCAATAGTGAAATTTTTTGGCTGTTTTTCATTCACTGGTGTTATGAGCAATTTTCTTCTTTTTTCAAGGGAACTTGAAAGTTGCTTTTCTTGCTACTCCTGAGCCATTGTTGATTTCATCTTTGTCTTTCTTAACCCTGTGAGGCTTTTCCCTCCTGTTGACACACTTACAAATACCCACCTTAATCATGTTCATATCAGCTCATTTATGTTAATGATGAAAGAGCAGCTCACACACATCTGAAGCTGAAAATATCTTCCTTGCTGTGTAAAAGAGCTGTAGAAAACCACATGCAAATCCTCAGCTAGAGCTCATCAAACTCCTGTGCACAAGTTATGGCTTCTGTCATCAAGGGCTTAGGTCCTAAATGGAATTAATAGCAGCTGTAACCTGTTTAGTACAGATGCCAGCTAAGGGAGAGGCAGCTCGATCAGGTGGGGTGCGTGGAAGCAGAGAAAAACAAATCATGTCCTCACTGAAGGATAATGCCTGTCCTCATGAAGGATAATCTTCCTTTTTGTGCCCAGCTGTGGTTTGCCTACGTTACTTAATGCTTTGCTACTTTGGCACTTAACATCAGTGAGGGATCTCCGTGCTCTAACAGGGAGGAAGAAAGAGGGAGAACTAGGAGACAAAGGTAAGAACAATGTTGCTTGGTGGGTAACAAAAGAAAGGCATGAGTGTCTCCTATTCTAAATATATAGTTTCCAAGGGGGTGAGGGTAGGGTAGAGAGACTTACCTTCTCCCGGGTAACTTGTGATACGATGAGAGGAAATGTACTCAAGTTGCACCAGGGGAGGTTTCGGTTGGACATTAGGAAAAATATGATTGCTGAAAGGGTGGTGAGGCCTTGGGACAGGTTACTCATGGAAGAGGTGGAATCACCATCCCTGTAGGAGTTCAAAAAATGTCCAGATATGGCACTTCTAGACATGGTTTAGAGTTCCTGATAATATTTAGCAGAAGATTGGACTTGATGATCTTGAAGGTCTTTTCTAACCTTAATGATTTGGGGAAAAAAATAATAAGTTAAAAAAACCCCAAACCACAAACAAAAAAAACACCAAAAAAATCCAAGTGCTGGGACAAAAACTGACAGTTGAGACCTATCATCTGGAGAACCACATGCTTCCCTGAATAACTGAACTCTGTGATGAGGAAGAGGTGGCGGTTGCATTTCAAGGGAGGGGTGGAGGGAAAAAAAAACCACTACCAGACTTAGGGATTACTGGGAAAATGAAAGAAGCATCAGATGATAACAGTTTGTAAGGATGTCTCCTCTGAAGCTAAACAAAAGCAGTAAAAAAAATCAACTGAATCTTAAAGCAACTCCCAATGATATCCTATATGCTACCTTTTTAATGAGTGATTGGTGTGTGACATTTCTAGGCTAAACATACTGCAGTCTTAAGTGAATCAGACAGTATAATCCAGCAGGAAAAATTTAAAATAATAGAAGAAAAGGAAAAGATACTGTGGTTCTGCTCAACTTCCATGAAACTATGTAAGCCTATGAGATCTCCTTATAATGTCACATGGCTTGAATAGTCTTGTTTGGTTGTTTTTTCTCCTTTAAAACTCTTGCTTTCTTCAGAGAGACGCTGTGTTCAATTGAATACATATAACTGTAAGTTGCAACAGAGTAGTGTCCTTTTGGATCTGACAACCTTAGGGTGTATTCATCTCAGAGATGCTCTTCTCTGCATGTGCTGTGTTTCTGTGACAAGAAGAATGAACAGAAATACACGCTGTATGTATTCTTTATGTAAAATAGTTCCATAAAAGTATTTTTTAAAGTAAGCTGTCCTCCCAAGCGGTTGATGTTGTATTAACTACTTGAGTGATAAAAAAGTTAGATTCTCTCTACTATGCACCATCTACTTCAAGCCCATTCAGAAATGATCACATGTTGTCTGGCTATTTTGGGGCTTTCTACCCCAAAATTGAAGCAATGCTAATGGAGGACGTTACAAGTAACAATTGTACTGTGTCTCCTCTGTGCTTGAGAGCTGCTGGTGAAGGGCTGTAGGTAAGGACAGTGAAGCAATAGTATCTTCTCCAAGCTTGTACAGTGCTACCCTCAGAGGCTTTAGCTGTCAGGCTCTGCACAGGAGTGTTAGGGGCTGGTTGCCAAAACAAACATCCTTCCCAGGAGCACAGCCATCCATTGGATCTCCTCTTTCTATAGCAGGAAGCAGGGAAGGGAATGGGTAAGGAAAGCGTGCTCTGGATGTGGTTCTCGGGCGTGCTGCGTGGAAGTAACAAAAATATCTGCTTTGTTTTGTGACAAAAGCAGTGGTTGAGATGGGTTCTGGTTCAGGGTACTTTAGGTGCCAGTTGAAATAGCAGGACCAATACCAGTGTGGAATTGGTGCATGGCTCTGGCTGTAGGAGGAATGAGCATCTGAGGCAGGCAGCCGGTGCTGTGCTGGTGGGGATGGTGGGCTGGCTGGGCCCAGGAGAAAGTGCTTCCAGGCCTGTTACCAGTGTGCCCACTGGGAGAATCTGGGGAAGGTGGCTGCTGGTGGTGTTGGGGAGCAGCGAAAAGATGAGTGGGAGGCTGCACCGGGAGCCCGTGAAGAAGCATAGGGAAAAGCGATGGTGCTGGCAATAAAGTCTTTTGTTCAGCACTACGTGAGAGCATATTTTTTGTGGTCTGTACCACTGGCCCATTGAAGAGTGCTTCTGCTTGTTCCTGGGATCTCACAATGCTTTACTTTAGTGAACCTAAACTTCAGATTGTAACTCCCACATCTGTCACTACTGAGGGCAGCAAAACTTGAGAGATTTTTGCAAGCCATCTGGAGTGGCAGAGAAGAGCAAAATCTGCGGAGGCCAGCCCAGGAGGAAGGTATTAACCCCCTTAGTGCTGGTGGAGAAGCAGGAAAGGCAGTTACTGTTACTAAATAAATGAGTCTGTGTGTATCGCAAAATCTTACTGCATTTATTTGCAGTGCATCATGCTTTCTTTACCAGTCCAGGACCCTCAAAAGCATAATCATAAGGGGAGAAGCTTCAGTGTCTCTCCTCATGTGTTGCAGACTGGAACAGCCTGAGGATACCAAATCAGGTCTGTGAGGGCTGGAAAAGGCAGCTGGGAGCATCCCACTGAGTGCTGCCTCTAACAGCTCTTGTTCCTCTACCAGGGGCTACACTCAGAGGCTGCATCTGATTGTAACTTTCAAGCCCTGGCTTGGCTTTTGCAGACGATGTTCCTGTGACAGACAAGCCTGTTCCTCGGCCACTTATTTGTTTAAACGGGTTCAAAAGTTCTCAGCTTCCTGACAACCTGCCCCCCCCCCCCCCACCCCCCCCCCCCCCCCCCCCCCCCTCCATCTTTTGTTTTATACGGTTCAGTTAATTTGCTAACATCACCCTCCGTATCTCCTGATCTTAGGCAAGCTGACTGGGTTTACTGGTGCCTTTATCACCACATTACAGCCAACAGTGAGGAATGCAGGTCAGAAGGGAAATAAGGAAGGATGGCTGTTTTGAAAACGGGAGAAACAAGGTCAGGGCCAAGAAGCAGAAGGGAGACTGGAAGTGCAGAAAGGGGATGTACGTTAAAAACAAACTTATGCTGCGCTTAATCCAGCTGCTAGTCAGCTTTATCCTGCTTTTCTTAGACATTGCTAGGAATCTCTTTTTATTGTCCTTTGCCTGTTTTTATCTCTTATTCTGCTTGTTATAAAGTCTTCAGGACACACCCCTATTTTTCTTCTACGTTTTGTCAAGTGCTATGGTTATTTCAGATACCGTGCTTGTATTAACTTCAGATTGAGGAGGCTCTTTCAGACGGAAACATTAGAACTGCTCAGAAATGGGAGTGTTTCTTTGCAAAAGGTGATGGCTGTGGTTTTGAGATGGCTTTACTTTTTACGTAGAATTTCTGCCCTGACTAATTTTGGAGCTTTTATAGCTCTCTTCCAGTTACTCTTGATTTACAGGAGTGTGAATAAAAACAGACTGCAAGTTTTGCCTTCATTACAAAAGGGATGGAGATTTGCAAGAAAAAGATTTGGTGAGCAGTTTTATTAGAATAAAATGATGCAGTTTGACTTCTGTATCTTTGTGCTTGTTTGTGTCAGTGGAATGATCAGAGATGCTCTTATTTGGTTTTGGTTTTTTTCCCACTGGTGTGTATGTCCTAGGTGAACAGGACAGTCCCGCTTTGTGTCTCATAATGTTCTTGAGCACAGAGGCATGACCATGAGGAAACTTGCATTTACTTCTGCCACCCATATACCAGTCAATAAAGAAAAATCCACTTTCTTTTTACTGAAGTAGAAAAGTAGAAGAAAGAGTCTCTCTCATCCTCTTTTTCTTTTTTTTTTTTCCTCTTCTCCCTTCTCCCCACACAGCAAAGCAAACAAAAGTTTAAAGTAAACTCTTTCAAATAACTCTTTTTCCTGGCAGAACTTTCTCTGCCTTCTGCTGGCTGAAGGGCATTGTAATTCATGCAATAAAAGGGGAATAGATCTGCTGGGAGAGACTGTTTACTTTAAACTTCTGTTTGTTTTGCCTCCACTCTCAGAAAGAATGCAATATTTCTATGAAGCTCTGTTAATTTTATTTTGTTGGGGGTTTTTTTTCTCCCTTTGACTGATGAGAACTGGTGAAAGCGCTGGATCGACAAACAGGAAACCAAAGGACTTTCAGTCCCTGCAGGGCAGAGATACCATGAACTGTTGCACTGCAAGCCTCTTTTAACCGATCCTCTTTGAGAATCAATGGCTGTTACCATGTTCTTGGGCCAACAGTTTCAAACCAGCCTCCTAAGCTCAAACACTGGCACTGAAATCAATGGAGTAGGTACTAAACCACTTCAGACACTAACTTTAAAATAGAATAAGGTATATAAGTGCCAAACTATGGGTTTAATCCATTGGTCACCATTCGTGGAAATAGTGCCTCTTTCAAGAGCTGTCTTTCAGATCCAGTTTCCAGACTGATAGACCAGATGTGCTGAGATCAGTTTGCTGGTCTCCACATGGTGATGGAGGTCTCTGGGAGGTGAAAACCTCATGGCTGTTGCAGGCCAGTAGCATCCGTTTGTGGTGCCTCAGCACTTTGCTGGCAGCAGCAAACAGTTGCTACAGTTGCAACAGTGGCAACAGTTGCTAAAGCAACTGGAAACTGAGTTTCCATTGCAGAGTTTCCTTTGTTGCCTGTTGTGGACTCCATGTATGTCTGAGTGTGCGTGTGAAAGAGGCTGAAGATGAGAACATGCAAAGCGTCAGGTGGATAAAATGCTTGGTCCAGAGTGATGCTTTTCAGGGTGGTGCAGTATCTTGGCTTTTGTTTGATTTTTCTTGTCAATCAGAGCAAGGATGAAAAAGAGAGACCATAGGGATAGTTTGTCCTCCCAGCACAGAGATGATTGCTAGGAGGGCAACTACCACAATATGTGCTGAATCCAGCACTTCTGGCAGATATAACCTACATTCATCTGCTTAGTAACAGAGCAAGGGTTGAGTTGTCCTCTCTTAATTCATAACCAACAGCAATGGCAACACTGATTTGCTTCTACCACAGTGCTCAGCAGCTGGGAGCAGTGGATCTGGGTAGGGCATCCTCCAGCTCCTGTAAGGCTTCAGATCTACATCTCTTACTTGGTGGCACCATTTGCCAGACACTTACCCATGAGCTGGGACATGTCTTCCTGACAAATATCACCTACTGGAGGCAAAAAATCACAGGGTCAAGAGTGGCCTGAACATCTCTGCCTTTGGAAGTGCACTGAGCCAGGATGTGGAAGCCTGTGCTATGACAGTTCCTTACAAAACTTGTTGGTTTTGTGCATTTATGTTGTCCAGCTGCTAGGGATGAGCAGAAAAAGAGCAGAAAGAGGACAAATATCCCTGAGACTAGAAGTTAGGGCTCATTCCTGCCACTGTCTCAACTGCACAGCTTTATTGCCAGAGTCAAGTGCTTCAGCTTTCTTAATCATCAGGGGAGGGACAAGCAACTCTTCTCTTTCCTCTTCGCATTATGTTAGAAAAGTGAAGTTGATACTACTCTACTTTTGAGGCACTTTGCTGTGATGGTTGTAGGTGTTCTCTGGCTTCCCCCTTTGAATGACACCGTGCAGAGGGCTTAGTTACCACCAGGGCACTGTATTGCCACAGATCCCCATGTATCTGCTCCACACTGTGCAAAGGCACAGGCAGAGCTTGAGGTCAGGCAGGGAGATCTCTGGGGTTGCAAGAGAGATGCTGAGAGCAGATTTGGGGACCTGGTTTTGATGGTTGGCTTTTAAAGAGCTCTCTGATGTGCCTTAAGCTTCTGTAAGATCTGACCTTAAATATTGATCTAGAAAGTGTTAGATTCATTTTGGTGACACGAGTTCCATTCCCAGGATGTTCAGGAACATAAATATTCAGAGTCAGAAGGGATTAAAAACTTCACATCCCATGTAATGAAAAACAAAGAACCTTATACAAAAATGTCTGCCTCCAGCTTGTAGCTTGTGATGATTTATTGCAAGACTCTTAAAATTTCAGGATCTTGAGAATTCTTGCCCATTCAGCTCCTTTCCCTTCCTCGAGTCTGCCCCAGTTCTTGAATAAAAAGCTCCTGAAAATATGTATGTAAATGTGGGGCATTTTACAACATGCTTGCAAGGCAGGCAAATGGGTTAGGCCTTTGAGGAAACATGAATAGGTTACGGTAATAATTCATCGTGATGTCATGGCAAGCTACAATTTCAAAGCCAATAAAAAAAATTAAAGGGATAAAAACCCAATTTGCTTTATAATCAATAAAATGCACAAGTTCTTTATCTCATTAGAAGAGGCTGTCACTTGCAGTCAACCATTGTCAACAGGCTGTTTGGTCTGTCAGTGAAACAAATCATTAGAAGGAGCGCAGTGCTCTGACTGTGGCTTTTGCAGTGTTTTTAATGAGGACTGGCAATGCTGCTCTTCCATTACAAGATCTGAAATGGAATTTGTTGGAGTCACACCCAGGCTTAAAGCAGGAGAGCAGGGTTTAAAAAGTATTTCACTATTCCAAACAACTTGATAGATCAAGGAATCTTTCAGAATGAAGCAACTCCCTGTCTCTATAAGTGGTATTTAAATCTAGGGGGGTGTTACATGCTGGTCTGCTTCAGCCTGACCTTGGGACTTCACAGGATTGAAGGGCATAGATGGCTGCTCTCAAGTGGGCTAATGAAGGGGAATAAAGAGTTTGGACACTGATATGAAAAGAGAAAGGAAGGAGGAGAAAATATGACCGAGTGGGAGAGGGTGAGGGGCTGTTTGCCAGGTGTTTTCCCCCCACGACTGTGGCAGTCCCTGTCCTAGTGTTCCTGAAGTTCATGCTGGCACCCAGCACTGTTGCATCCCTGAAGCATGTAAACTGGATAGCCCTGGAAGGGAAGCCCCCCTCCCTTCTTTACAAGCACTGATGGCTCAGGCCCTTCACACCTGTCTGCTGTGCTTTCATGTCCCCTTAGGTGTTGGGCCATATAGTGAGGTGATGAAGGTGACACAGGGCAGGCTGAAGCCACAGCTGTGGCTTCTTTAGACACATTTCCCCATTAGGAGCCCCCCAACCCCATGGCATCCCTCCTGCAGTGTCATGACTACTCACCCGATGCAGCTGCTGACCCATGAGGGTGAGGACACTGCCTCCTTCCTCCCAGCCCCAAGGGAAAATGTGCAGCCTTGAGAAGAGAGATACCCTGGGATTAAATCTGTTTTGAGATTGAGATGATAGTGTGGGACTAAAGATCCTGTGAGAGGCATCTTACTAATTCAGAGGTGATGCTAATGGAAGGCATACCCTTAGGTCACATCATTCCTGAAATAAAACACAGAGTAGCCCAGTAAGTCAAGAAGAACTGGTTTGCAGCTTTTCCTCTACCTCATATTGTGTCTTAAGCACTTAGCTCATAAGAAAAAAAATGTCATCCACCTGGCAAAATACAGGGGGCTGAGAACAGCAGCAATTCTGCTGAGTCTCACCTATGGTCTGTGTTTTAGGGTGGGGGTGTGCTTGGCAGAGCAGGTAACTGCCCCTGGCAAGTGGCTGTGGACCGTCAGCTTTGCCCTGGCCACATTTCCCTGAGAAGGTGGGTTTGGGAGTCCCTTCTGTGGCCCTTGTAGCCACTTCAGAAGCTGCTTAAAGCTGGATGGGACCCAGAATTGTCAACAATCTGAGTAGCCTCTCACAGTCCTGCTGTGAACTGATTATCACATCCAACTAAATAATTTGCTGGAACAAATAACACTTCAGGCTCTGTTGTTTCAGGTGAAACTTAGTCCTAGTAAGTATAAATTTATAATAACAGCCACAGCATTATGAGTTTCCCAACAGCCAGGCTTAATTCAAAGCATATTTCAGACCCTTACAGGGACACTCTCATCTTCGTTCAATGGGATTTGGGGATTTACACACATAATTCCCATTAACGCTAATAGGAGTTACAGTATGCACATATATTCCCCTCTTGATGCAGAGATTTCCCCCTGAGGATAATAACTTCACTTGAAATTCTCCATCCATGATGGTTTGCTGTGATATTACATATGCTCAGCCCTAAGCCCCAGCTCCCCCTTCCAGGAGGGGTAAACTTTGCAGCCCCTGCCCGCACCCCCCCCCCCCCCCCCCCCCCCCCCCCCCCCCCCCCCCCCCCCCCCCCCGCCCCGGCCCCCCCGGGGCGCCCCCGCGCGCCCACCACGCCCCCCCAGGAGACCGCGGCAGC
>WTSP01008686.1:3071-16756 GCA_025331215.1 Actenoides lindsayi
AGGAGCAGGATTGATTCCCTAGTCCTGCTGGTCACACAATTTCTGATACAAACCAGGATGCCATTGGCCTTCTTGGACACCTGGCCACACTGCTGCCTCATAGTCATCTGACTGTCAAGCAATACACCAAGCTCCTTTTCTGACAGGCAGCTTTCCAGCCGCTCTTCCCCAAGCCTGTAAGCGTTGCCTGAGGTTGTTAGGACCAAAACGCAGGACACAACACTTGACCCTATCAAAAGTCATACAGTTAGCCTCGGCCCATCGGTCCAGTCTGTCCAGGTCCCTCTGGAGACCCTTACTACCCTCCAGCAGAACAACACTCCCTCCCAACTTGGTGTCATCTGTGAACTCAAGGAGAATGCATTCAATCCCCTCATCAAGACGATTGATAAGGATGTTAAACAGGAGTGGCCCCAGTACTGAGCCCTGGGGGACACCTCTTGTGACTGGTCACCAATAGGATTGAACTCCATTGACTGTAACTCTTGGGGCCCAGCCAGCCAGCGTTTCACCCATATGCCCGTCCAAGCCATGGCAGCAATCCCTAAATTGTCTGACAATCTCATAACTAGCCACACTTTTTACAATTCCATAACAATTATTTAGGTATTGCTCAAAACACTTCCAGGGAATGTTAAGTATTATTAGTATATTATTAGTAACTCCATTTGTAGTGGGCAGTTCAGGGAAGTGAAGAATAATCCAGATTCATGCAAAGGGGGCCCAGTTCTGAAGGCAAGTTTTTTAGTCTTTTGGAGAAAAATCTATCCCTCTTTAATTTCAGGGACTTCAGTGAACCAATTTAACTTTCATTATTTCAGTTTCCCCACCACTAAGAAAAACACAGTAATACTTGATGACCTACAGCACAGAAGTCAGTACTCTCTAGCTCTTGACTTTAATCCACAACTGCTGGTTCCCATGTTTGGTGACTGGGTTGATTAGTTATTTCACAGCACTTGCTCAAACTCATCAGGAGAGATGAGTGATGGCAACAGTTTGCTAAATCCTAGCTTTTGAAAATATTGAGGGTTCTGATTCACAACCACGGATTATGACAACACTGCTTGTTGTTGATCTAAGCAAACAGCTCCGTGCATTCTCATTCTGGGACAGAGAGTGAGCTAGGAGCTGCTACATCTATCTTCTGTTCTGTGACACATTCTTGCAGTAACTATTTGAATGCCTGAAAATTCCAAATATTTCTAGAGCTTATTCTTTTAAGCAAGCAATATTTAAATGAAAAATTACATGAGAGGGGAAAAAAAAGGAAAAAAAAAGCAATAAAAAGATGACTACAAGTATGAAATTTAAAAAGTCAGACATAATTTGCATTTTGCCAGTATGAAGTTCTACCAAGACATTTTTCTCTGCAACAGCTCTCTGCAACATTCCGTAACTTATTTCATGACTATAATGTATAAAAGAAAAAACAAGAAATATCATTTATTTCTAGTTTTCTTCAGATTTCTTCACCACTCCCCCAAATTTGTCTTATGAAAACCTTTGTTTTTACAGACTACATATTTAAGATTTCCTGAGACAAATACTTATTTCAGTTGCAGTTACATGCTACATTTAACAGAAGTTAATAAAACAGTGTATTTTCAGAGGTGAAAATTATTTCATATATGCTAAGATTTCAGTTACAAGTGGTTCTCATGCTACATTTTTTCACACTATTCTCATGAAATTAAAATGTGTTTTGCCATTAGAATTCTCCTACACATTCTGGAGTCTACTTCTGACTACTACAATTACAATATAAAATATCATTCTGATGCGATTACTGAGCTCTAGAAGACACAACAGGCTTAATTACAACAGAGTTGGTAAACCTAGTGTGTTCTTAATGAATTGTATCTCACTCTGCTGAAACTTTCACACAACTAGCAGAGATGAAGGTCAAAAGAGATCACATAATTATCATTCATGACTATGTCCTTTAAACAAAGAAGAGGGAGAGGCCTGGAAACCTAAATACAGTATGTGCTAATTATTCAGTATCACAGCTATTAGTAGGGTCAGGTTTATTTTTATACCGTTCTAACAGAAGAGTTTTCAGAAGGTAGTGTTTCTGAGATGACTATAATACAGAACAGGTATTATAAAACTAAGGTAGTTTAGAAGTAAACAACATGGCTAGAACCAGTAAAGTGTCAAACAGATGCAGTTAATAGCACTGGAAGTATTTATTCTCCTAGCTTTGCAATGCAGTGCTTCTCAGAAGAAAACACTGTGATGGCCTCAGTTTGAGAGCTATATAGACAGTATATCAACAGGATTAAAGAATATGCAATATTCACAGTCAAACTCACCCAAGCAAATTTTGAACACAAAGGCTAGAATTTTCTTTACACTAGCTCTATCACATCCCATTGTGACCTTCAACACAATAACTTTCAGTCAAAGAGCAAGTTCTAAAATCTGTGAGTTGCTACTTCTGGGTTTGATCAAGGCTGCACTAGAGTGTGAACGATGTTTTCCAGAACCAAATTTTGCTTTGTTCAGTGCTGGAAAGAAAACAGGGAGTTTTAAATTACTGACTTTTCCTTTTTGTCTTTTTTTTTTTTTTTCTTTTGACAGAAACTGTTGAGGTTTGTAGCACCATTTTGCAGATCCTGCTGGTGTGACTACTTAGCATTCAGGCAAAATGTAATTTAAAAACTAAAATATCTACTATCTAAAAGCAGACACAGTGAGTTTGGAACAGCACCAGTCCTAATTCTAATCCGTTCTATGTACTGTGGATTATGTCATAACTCAGAAATATCAGCTACTGGTGTTGCTTACCATTCAAAACAAAAAGTGAAATGAGTGTGTATAATGCATCCGAACACTCAGCCTTTTCCAAAATGCCAGTATCTTTGCAGAAGAAAATTAAGAATGGGGTGAAAAAATGTGCTATGTTAAAATATCATAAAGTAATGTAAAAATAAGTTTGAATGAAAAGAACTCTTTCATTGACATGATTACAATTAGCTTTGCAAAGCAGAGTAAACTGTGGTGGAAAACTGGAAGGAAGGAAATTAATACCTCATCACATTGGTTTCCTGAAGATAATACCAAAGCTACTCAATATATTGAGATTTTGGAATAGTATGTAAACAACACAGGAAGAGGTAAGTCTATTTGCAATTCAGCATCCAGCATTTTAGCAAAGTGTGTTTCAGAGGAGAAACAACAGATGCTACTCTGGTCACTCCATATTAGCAAATATTGACTCATTCAGTGTCCTCACTATAAAAATGACAATAGCTGATTTAAATCTAATCTGCTAAAACCTGTAGTTTATTTCCTTATTGGCATAAGAAAAATCAAACCTTTCTTTCTTCCTGTTATATATGTAATAATTACAGCAATGAATGACATTACAGTACTGAGCAGCACCCTAAACAGTACACAGATTGCCACCTAATAATGCATCATAGCTACTATAACATATATTTTTAGACATACATTAACTTAGTATCCTAGCGTTCTCTTCTGCAAATTCCAGCTAAATAGGATTTTTTACAAGGTTACTGCAGGTAATGGAATGTTTCCGCAGATCACAAAGAACAGCTTTAAGAACATGAGAGATACTGCTAGTGACTCAAAGTGGTATTCATCCCATGACACTGCATTTCAGAGATGATCTATGACTATAGGGATCCTCTGCCCCTACTTACAGCTCATTCCAACTTTCCTCCTTTCTTCCTCCTCTGCAAATGAAGCAACGTGGAGTGCTGCTTCATCATCCTGACACTTCGCACCAGCTCACTGCATTGTCAGCCATAGCTACCCAAATCTGAAATACATTTCTGCTGCCTTGGGGCTCTATCAATACACACCGAGGTAAAAGGAGAGGGAGGAATAAGATTTTGTCACACATAGGTAATAAATTGGTTCTTTGAACATCAATGCCATTTGTAAAAAACGCGTATTCACTTTCACACTTTTTCCAAAGGATTACCAAAACAATTACCTAACACCACAGAATTTTTAAATCTCACTCTCTTCCTGACTGGAAGATCATTATGGTTTCTAAATAAAAACCACAGTACCTTGAGGATTTCCACTGTGCATCAGTCTCATTGCAGCAACAAATATTCAGTCAGAAATTATTTTAATGGCTTTTCTCCTCCACACAAACACATCATTCTCACAACATTTGCTCCCATTATAAATGTCATCTGATTTAAAAAATAATCTGGTTTGGTTTGAGACAATAAACGACTGCTAACAGCTGCTAATCTCCAAGTTTTCAGCAGCAGCAAAGGCTGGGTACCTACAGGTCAATGGGACTATGTCAGTAGCATTGTTACAGGTTACTGGGTACTGCCTCCTAACACATTTTTATTCAAGAAAGTAATGGCTTCTTTACATCAAATGCCAATCTAGGATAGACTTGTGACTAGCTAGTTACTTAAAAATCACAAACTTCAAACAACCCTTCTTAAATGGTGTGACAAATTAGAATCAAAGTCCTTTCTTTTGCATATTATGCCAAAAACAAAGAAAAATACTGTTTTCCTTTAAGTCATTTGCCACATTCTCATACTTAATGCTAAATTATCCCATCAGTCTATCTTCTCCTCCTTCTCTGCAATGAAATTTTATCCCATAAAAGGAAATGAATATGATTTTATTTCTGTACCATGTTTATTTTTTCACTTCAGAGCATGTATTTTTTTTTCTTTTCCGTTTGGATAAAAAGCTTTTGAAGGATCATTAGAGGGATCAGTAAACTTTGGTGTAATTATTGCATCCATAGCCACACTTCAGGATACCCTGACGGTACAAAACTTGATATGAAATCCCAGTCCTGCTGAAATAAATAGTGAAATCACCATTGCCCCTTCCCAAGAAAGTTTCACGTTCTGTCACCTATTAGGCCTGATTGTCCTGCTGCTGCTAATCAGTCAGGTCTGACAGAGTCTGCTGGAGCTGCAGGATCACAGCATCCCTGTTGTAATTCTCACATGTAGGTCTGGACCCCCTTCTGCCTTGAGCAGGCTTAGAAGTTGTCAAGTAAGAAGCATCTTTCTTCCCAGATTTCTTAAAAGACCTTTGACTCAAATGTGAACAAAGAAGCACTCTTCAGCACATATTCTAACACCTAAGTCCAGAGGAAACAGTGCATTTTGATAAGATATTAAAATAAATTGTCAGATTCGTGTGTTCTAAAAAGAAATACTTCCATCTGCTCATAATACAACCCAAGACAGACATAACCCATTATAAAACACATTGGCAAAGATTTGAAGCAAAATGTACACAGAACAAGAGCACAGATCTTTCTAAGGAGCTTTTTTTAAGATTGATGGGCAGTTAAAAATATGTCATACAGTTATTTCAATAAAGCGGTGCAAATAATGCAGTTATTTTAATAAAATATTCAAATGAGTCATATTCAGGCATGCCCTCAGCCTGCTTCTACTGAACATGATCATCAAGAGGAAAAAAAAGTGGAGAGGTTCTTGATTTCACTTATCTTTGGATCTGAATAAAGATGACTATATTATCTCTCGCTTTGTTGTCTGCTGTTATTTAAAAAAAATGCTTAAATTGTTTTATGAAGGACAAAAACTGCCAACACAAGTTTTTACATTTGTGAAATATTGCATTTTCAAGCAATAAACCTCAGCAGTGTTGCTGCAAATATTTTCTTCACTGTTTTGTGATATCTAAGAAATTATACATTAGGAAGCAATATGAAAGAGATAAGGTGGAAATTCTGAAATTAAAAGGTGAATCTATTTCAAAAATTCATCACTAAAGGGGGAAGTAAATATGGTTAAAACCTAATTAAAACCAGTTTTGGAATCAATTATCTGCTCATTTTCTCACCTTTCTGTACAGCTATAGCAACAATCTCTTCAAATGCTAACACATTTTGCATTACTTGCAACTTTGCAGAATAGTTACGTAGTATATCCTTCAAGTTTTACCAAATGATCCTCATTTATAAGTACAAAACCAACAAGCAGACTCCTTGGAAGTGTCCGAAACTTGTCACTACCAAGCCCACTTGTTCATTGTTCACATAAGCCAAATTTTACATTCATGAAAAAGAGATATTCCCACCAAAGACAGGAAAGAGTTATTTTTCATACGTCCTCTCCAATGTAATGGAACAGCCTGTAACCCCACGTGAACGAGGACGCAACGGAGACCCTGTGGCAAACTACCCATCTTCATATTTAATGGTAGCTCTACGACTAATGAATGAGAAAGTTGACAGGATGAAGGCTTCAGGAACAATGGTGGAACCAGAGTATCTACTGGTAGTTTTTTGAGAGGCAAATGTTGTTATTCCTTTTTCCTACACTTAAAATCTCTCTGAGACTACAGAGTTTTAGCTCACTAACCCGAGATGATGCATCAATTTGCATCTCTTGGCATGTTCTTCTATGAGATGAAATTTACTCTCAACCCACTACATGTGGGTAACCAATGAAGTTAGTAGTAGTACATTTTATGGCACTGAACTACTGGAGTTTTCTTCTGTTTAGCCTACCTTACCCTTCTTCAGCCTTCATAGTGACATTATTTTTGAGGTTGCTAGAATTCTTTTCCCACTGACCCAGGCAACGTGTGTTATTTCCACAATTTAAATGACTTCATTAAAAGATATAAGTTTCTGTTAGTGTTCATTAACCTACTAATATCTTGGGGGATCAATACATCACTCATCATTGACTGGGATCTTGACTTTCTCCACTTACTCTCTGTGGGAGCTGAAATAACACTGAACTGTGCTTTGTTTTCCTCTCTAATTAGATTGCAATTTACATTTTATTATTTGATTTTTTTTTTTCCAAAGGTATAAAAATAATAATAAAAAAATAATCATGATATGGTTATTGTTACTCACAGGAACACTTCCTTTTGGCTACAGAGATATTTTTAAGTGTCACAGCAATATCCTTCACTAGTTCTCAGTCCATTGGGTTGCCTTCATGCTACTGCACATAGTTTACACTAAAATGGGCTGTCTCTTTTTTTAGGATAATCTTTAAGTCTGAAAGCTTAAAGTGGCAATACTTAGTGTATTTATTTTATCTATGATTTCTCTGACTTTCCATTTGTCCAAGGAATGTAATTGTGGCTAAGAAACCAAGAACAGGTTTTAGATAATAGTTCATCACTAAATAACCACATTTAAACTCACAGATGAAGCATCCAGATTCCCAAATCAATGACTATTGTTAATAATTACTATGAATAATCCAAGAAATGTAGAGATACAATAAACTCTACATTCATGTTTTAGGATCTCTTGAAAATTCCCTTTGAGGAAGGGGAAGCAATATGTTGCATACCACTTTTGCTCTTTGAAATTGCCCCTTGCTGATGGTGCCGAGTATCCCAGTTGTCACCAGCACCTCAAGGCCTGAGGCTGTATCTGTAACAGCTACACAGCAGAACCAATCATCTTACAAACTAACTTGGAGAATATGGTATTTTATATGTCCATTCTGCCCCCTTGCAAATCTCTTTTCTGATAGCAAGTGTCATCTTCTCATCTAGCATTCCATTTCCTTTCACACCCTGTAGTTGAGATGTTTCAATTCAGCTTTGGAGGAAGTCTGTGTAATGTATCATGTGAGTAAATTGCACATCTACAACAGGTGAGGAAAAGAACAAATGTCATTCTAGACCAACATTACTGGGGAAGATTCTGGTCAAACACAGCAATCATTTCTCTGATATAACTTTTCCCTAAGAGCTCACTTGAATTAATGTTTCAATGGGTGGTTAAATTCTTTTGTTACTGCCTTCTACAAAATACATCCTCTACTCAGCACCAAGTATTACAAAAACTAAGAAGATAACAGCTTGTGTTCCCAAAACTCCACATTTTCCCAAACACAAATAGATAAATGAAAGGCTGTGCATAGCACCAGAACCAAACAGTTCCTCTCATCATAGCCCTGTGGAACAGAATTTCAAAAGAGGTGTACAGAGGTATTAAAAATAAATAAAATAATATATATGTGTTACATGTCATACCATGGCTTAAAAACCAGGCAAGCTATGGCACTGCAGCAATACAGGACATTTGTTGTGGTTTTCCTATGGCTTTAACATAAAGATTGTATCATGGATCAGGCAAGAAAGAGAATAAAACGAGACATACATTGTTATTCTAATTAAGAATTCTGTGTAATTAGCATTGAACTTAATTGTTCTATAATATGAAGATGCAATATAAGTGGTACATTTCATGAGCACTGTCAAAAAAAAATCAGTTTGCTGGGAAAGCCAGCAGAAAGAAAATTCTACTCTCACTGGGTACATTTTACTGTTTACTGCTAAAAATAAAAGATGGGTTTGGCTAGGAAAACCTTTAAGAGTTGTTTTTACTCTGCATAAATGACAAAGTTGTAAAATTTCTAAAACAAAAATTATCACCAAACTGCTAGATTTCTACAGGCATAAAATCGATGCATTAAATTTGATAGTTATACACAGCTCTGAATCTGTCCTGTTAAAACATACTCCTACTTTTAAAATCAGTATCTGTGTAGAAGTGGACATGTTTTAGAATAGTAGAAGAATGAAACTCTTTTATTGCTTACAAGTTTCACTGATCTGATGAGAATAACAGGAAAAAAAAGTTTGGTATTGGTATTTGTTGAATAATAACGTATAAATTTTGCATAATCAAAAACTATGTCACCACTTTCAATCCTTTCTCACCCTTGTGAACTCTTTTTGATTCTGGATGGAAAATGAATAGAAATGTGGTAAAAATCTTTTTGGCCTCAGTGGGCTTCAAGAACACATTTGAAGTCAAACAGGTAACATGGGTTTGACAGAGATGGAGATTTGTTCATTGTTTAGACTTGCAACACATGAATTTACAGATATCACTAGAACTTGCTCACGATCTCTTCACTATACATGTTCCTTTGGTGATTTGGCTGCTGTGTATTTCACTAATGTATTCAGTGACATAATTCATCTGCAAATGAGATGCCCTTTTCAGTTACATTTCTGGGGAAAAAAAAAAGAAAACAACAACAACAAAAAACCCAAGCGTTTTCTAGCCAACTTTTTGACAGTACTTGGGGAAGAGTAGGAATAGAGAGAATAAATTCTTGAAAAATATTAAAGAAGCTTTTTGGAGAGGGTTTTGGTTTATTTTTCCTGTTGGTTCATTTAATTTTGGCTTGCTAGGTTCATACTTTTTCCACCATATTATGCTTCTTCAGTAACAATTACTCGAGTGTTTTTGTAATTAACTGCCACACTGCTTATAGCTATATAAGCAAAATTTACTGCTATAAATACTAGGAGAATGGAATTTGGGGGGTGTGTGTGTGTATGTGTGTGAGATATATGAAGGAAAGAAGTTTATGAAACTTTATTAGCATAGATTTAACTGGAGGGAATACAGGAAGGTATTTCCCTGAAAGTACAATGTAGGTCCATGCTTGTTACTCATTCTTTATTTAAGGACATATGTTATTATATGAGAAGTGTTCTTTCTTCTAGCTAGGAGCATTTTTATGCTAAGTCCAAACATCATGAAGCAAAGCAAAAAGCCAAATCAAAAATCACTTTATGCAGATTAAGAAGCCATATTCTGGAAACAGAAAGAGTACAGCTCAACAAAATCAGCCTTCAAGTCATAACAAGTCAAGTTCGTTCTGTATTACATCTTTACTGAAGGATTTGATCCATGACATTTTCAGAATGACATCTGAAAAAAACATCAGGAATGTAAGGCACAGGGAAGCAGTGGAAAGGTTACAAACTAACTCCACATATAAATGTGATTTCTTACCCTTTAGCAGATTGATAAGCAGACATCTTCTAGGCAGGATTTCGGCGAGGGGCACAGTGAATCACTAGGACACCTTTTGCCTTCTTGGGCCTTAAGTTAAAGCACCTGACTCAGTGATGTCATCAAATAAAACAAGTTTGGCATTTTTTTTTTACACATCCAAGGGAATGTCATTCTTATCGCATGAAATTAAAGTCGTGTGGCATCTGTTCAAGAGTGAAATGGATTACAACGCAGGCTAGGACAGCCAAAGTGGGAAATACACTTGACAAACACAAGTTCAGAGTGATGCAAAAAAGAGTGAAGTATGCAGTCATGCAAACACAAGGTAGTGTTTCTGAAGCCTGTTTTAGAAAACATTTTGGATCTTCTAATACTTTGGATTCTTTGGTGTACAGTTTCCAAAACCTCAAAGCCAAGTCAGGAGAATAGAGAAAAAGCTCCTGACGTGAAAAAATAGGAGGAGCAAAATATGGAATCTAATGTAACAGAAAGAAAAAACCAAAAAGACAATTTTTACATGGTTACATAAAGACTGTGTTATTAGCTGTCCTTACTGCTTTTTCTTTTTCATTCTCTGAAATCCAATTTCTACATCAGTGAATTAAGTCAGAAACAGGATTTTTTGGAAACAAATATATCATTAAACTGGTTTGAAACAAATATATAATTTTACTGGGTGCCTACTCCACCAATTCCTCACAGGTTAGTTATACTAGAATTATATACAAAACAAAAAGGAAGAGGATGGTCAGATTATAGAATGCAATAGAGTTTCAAGGTTTGTAATACGGGCCAAACATACAGCAAGTTTTGAATGGCATTACTGTGAGCACAAGTATCTGAAAGTAGATGAGAAACTCATTTATCCTGCAATGAGATAATGAGAAAAAACCCCAGAAATAGTAACAGCATAATAATATTCCTGTGAAACATTAAAAATATTAATTCTGTGCTACTTTTGACAGATGATAATCCTTTTCTACAGTCATATCCTATTCATGGTCATTTTGCCTCTGACAATCCACCTGCTGCCAATAGTATCTGAAGGCAGGAAGCCATCCAAGACTTCACAGACTTCTCTCATAGCCTTTCTCCAGTTATCTAGTCTGAGCTAAGGAACAGATGTGTACAGTGTTGATAATATGGATGGACCACGTTTGTAGGAGCAGACAGAATTAAGTTCAGTTTCCTTCATTGAGTTTCCTGAAAAATTCTTAAATTCATTTTAGCCTGTTTGACTCCTGAGTGTTGAGACAGGGCTTTGTACACCTACTAAATTCACAATATTAATGCTAGCATTGCGTTGAAGACCAACAAATTCTTAGCTAATCCAGTAACACGTTTATCAATCAGCTCTCACCAGACAGAACCAGTCAGCAAACAAGCATTTCCCTGAATGCACAGTAAGGTTTTATCTGAAGTAGGAGAACTATATTATCATTATAAATTAAATCTTGCTCCTCTTGATCACCCGTAAGTAAATTAAGAAAGACTTAACTTTAGCTAAGGATTTGAAAGTACTTCTGTCTCCTCCACACCTCCATGTTTAAACTTGAAAAATCAGTACAAAAATAGTAATGCTTTTGTATTGCTATGCATTTTCCCACTGCTGGGAGATCAGTGAGATAGCACAACACAGTAAGAGGTTTGGTCTGATTTCTCCAGTGGTGAAAATAATGGTTTTAAGTTAGGAAAGGTATTTCCAAACAAACTATGGCACAGAAAAAAGCAGACTATCCACTGGTCTCTGAACATGTGATGCAATCACTGATTTCTCCTTTCCAAGGAAAAGTATTTTAAATCATGCGAGTCCAGGATTTTATCTGGTAAAAGTAAATTAGATTTGAGTAATGATAATTCATTTTTCATTATAATGAATGAACGAAAGAATGAAGTGTGTGAAAAAAAGCGCTGAAGAAAAGAATAGGAATTCCTTTTTCTCTCCAGCCTCACAGATCTCAAGTCAACCCTTTGAACATTTCACAGACAATTCATTTATGAAATGTTCAGTACTTTAGATCACATGGAAGCTATACTTGTTACCTTTTTTACCTTGCTTTTTGTCACAGTATATGATTCTTATGTCATGCTCCCCTACATGCTGCTATTGCCACTAGACAAAGTGCCTGAATACATGTCAGATACAAAACCACCACAGAACTGGTAAATTAAAGTTACAGTCACACAGTGCTAGTCCTTACCTGGCATCGGGTGGTTAGTAGGTGTGTAAGCAAAGCTGAAATCAGACTTGTGATAATTATTAATCTCACATTAAACATTTTCATTTTTACAGTCATGGTAATTTATTTTATACTGTATGAGTCTTTACCTAATGACATGGTGCTTGCCTTTTAAGACAGTAAAAAATTGTGCCAAGTGTAAGGGAGATAAGAAAATTTCATTTTGCTTGTTTTGGGTGATTAGAGAATTTAATTTAGAATATTGTCAATAGCTTCACAGTCAAAAGCTGGAAGTCCCTTAGCATAGTCCAAATATTTCAGAGGGCTCTTAGAAAGAGATTTAATTGATTGTGGGCAAACACTGTAGATATATACATACAAATATACGCACACATACATGTATATGTGTACTACACTATAAACATAAATTAGCAACACAAGTTCTCCAAATTTATTGAGGACAATAGAAACCCCCCTCCCTCATGAGACTGAAATGGTTTCTATTCACTCATAATAATCTGACAGAAGGTAGAAAGACATCTATCAGCCTTATAAATTATTGTTAGTCAAGCAGTTGCAAAGCAATTTAAAGGCACTAATTTAATTCTCCCCACCCCTACACCCCAGTGCTCTCATTCCTGCACTAAAGGATCGCAGCCACTCACACCCACCTCTCAACTCTTACCTACTTCACACCCTGCTATTCCACATGAAATCAAGAAACTGCATGCTCCACTAGCCTAGTAACCCAGTTGTACCACAGTAAGCACTTTACTCCAATAAAATCACACAGGGAAAAGCTCCAAAATGTGCTGTGAAGAAAGCAGTCTGTAAACCCTTAAAATGATATCTGTTAATGAACGAGATGCTTAATATTCAGTGGGAGGCAACAATAGAAATAAACTACCCACAGAAGTGGTTATTTAAGAAAGAGACTATAAGGAGAGACAGAAGAGATAACAGGTTAATTCAACTACCAAGTAAGGCTATGTTGGCAAGTAACCTGAAATTAACCCCTGATTGCTTGCCAGAATTCAGTCCACAGCAGCAAAAATTACTACTTGGTTTTTTTTCCAGCTAAATTAATTCACAAAGAGATATTCTTAATAGAATCACAGAATTGCTCAGGTTGCAGAAGACCTTCAATATCATCGAGTCCAACCTCAACTTAACCCTAGTACCCTAACCCTAAAAACCCGCTGCTAAACCATGTCCCTGAGCACCACATCCAAACATATTCAGGGATGGTGACTCGACCACTTCCCTGGGGAGCCTGTTCAGTGCCCAACAACTCTTTCTGTAAAGAATTTTTTCCTGCTATCCAACCTAAACCTACCCTGGTGCAACTTAAGGCCATTTCCCGTTGTCCTGTCACCTGTCACCCGTGAGAAGAGACCAACCCTGCTCTCACTACAAAGTCCTTTCAGGTAGTTGTAGAGAACAATAAGGTCTCCCCTCAGCCTCCTCTTCCTTAGATTAAACAGCCCCAGCTCCCTCAGTCGCTCCTCATAGGGTATGTTTTCCAAACCCTTCGCCAGCCTAGTTGCCCTCCTTTGGACCTACTCCAGCACCTCAATGTCCTTTTTGCATTGAGGTGCCCAAAACTGAACACAGTACTAGAGGTGAGGCCTCACTAGTGCCGAGTAAAGGAGCAGGATTGATTCCCTAGTCCTGCTGGTCACACAATTTCTGATACAAACCAGGATGCCATTGGCCTTCTTGGA